>VZQC01000763.1:0-161258 GCA_009823505.1 Rhizomys pruinosus | reverse complement strand
GGCTGGATCTGAAGCAGCAAACCGAGGGTCACATCTTGCAAAGAGCACAGGAAGCAGAGAGGAAGCAACTGTAGAGCACGAGGCTTGTTAAGCTCACTAAGCCTGCCCCCAGTGACACACTTCCTGCAGCATGGCCACACACCCCAAGACCTCCAAAAACAGCGCCACCAACTGGAGACAAACGTCTGAATACCTAGAGTCTATGGGGGACACACATTCAAACCACCACAAGTGTGCATATATGTTTGTGTAGAATTTTAACCATGTATTAAAGATGAAAGCAAATTTACACACTAATGCCATAGATGTTGTGCTGGATAGCTTTAGTGTCAACTTGATACACCTGGGTTGAGGGAGCCTCAATTGGGGAATTGGCTCCATTGGATTGGCCTGTGGCCACATCTGTGGAGTATTGTCTTGATGGTCGAGCAGTGTGGGAGGGCCCAGCCCACAATGAGTGGTGCCACCCTGGGCAGGTTGTTGTGTACTGTATAAGGCGGGCTGGGCATGAGCCAGGGGAGCAAGCCAGTGAACAGCATTCCTCCATGGCCTGTGCTTCAGCTCCTGCCTCCAGGTTCCTGCCCTGAGTTCTTGCTTTGGGCTCCCTGAGTGAGAACTGTGACTCAGGAGATGCAAGCTGAATAAACCCTTTCCTCCCCAAGTTGGTGTCGGTCAGAGTGTTTCGTCACAGCAATGGAAGACAAACTAGGACAGATGTGCTTGTTTATTTAATGCATGTAATCCAAAGATAATACTAATTTGATGCTTACATGGTAAATAATATTCATATTCAATAATACTCATATGTTAATATAAAACTATAGGCGCTGCAGAGATGGCTCAGCAGTTGAGAGCACTGGCTGCTCTTTCAGAGGACTCAGGTTTGATTCCCAGCACCCTCAGAGCGGCTAACCAGTACCTGCAGTTCCAGTATCAGGGAATCCGACGCCCATTTCTGCCCTCCTTGGGTATTGCAATACATGAGTGCTCCCCCATACATTTGGGCATTATACTAATAAACATAAAATAAAAAATAACAAAATATTTAAAAACAGTTTAAATGGGGGCTGGAGAGATGGCTAGCGGTTAAGAGCGTCAACTGCTCTTGCAGAGGACCCAGGTTCGATCCCCAGCACCCACATGGTGTCTGAGAACCATCTGAAACTCCAATTCCAGGAGAACTCCAGTTCCAGGGGAATCCGACACCCTCTGCTGACCTCTGCGGCATTGCACGACACGGGTGCACAGACCTGCATGCAGACAGTACATTCATACACATAAAAAAATAAAATTTGAAAAAAAAATAAAGATAGTGTACCTTATTATGAACACCCTTTAAGTGCCTTAAGAATTTACTCTTGGGCTGGAGAGATGAGTCAGGAGTTAAGAGCACTGACTGCTCTTGCAGAGGATCTGGGTTCAACTTCTTGCACCCACATGGTAGCTAAAAACTGTCCGTAACTCCAGTTCCAGGGGATCCAACAGCCTCTTCTGACCTCTGAGGGCATTGTACAATACAGGGGCCCCTACCCACATGCAGGCAACACATTCATACACATAAACTAAAATAAAATATATTTTAAAAAAATTTAATCTTGCTACTGAAAGCTCACTGGGTAGCAGAGCTTGCCACCAAGACTGTCAAACTGAGTTCAATCCCTGTGACCCACCTGGTGGAAGAATATAGTCCTCTGATCTCCAGGTGAGTTCCATGTACACACTCACATACGTACACACACACACACATGGATGTGGCTGTTGGTTAGCAATTTCCTCCAAGACAAGACCTTTCATCTTGGAAGCTTGGAAAGAAGCTGAGTAAACAGGGCGTTCAAAAGAAAGGACCGCTGCGGGATTGTCTTAGAGCGGCCGAGCCGCCTAGGGGCAGTGCGGGCAACCGGCCAGATCACCTAGGGGAGGGGCCACCTGAGCTGCCCGGAAACGAGGCTCTCCAGCCTGTGGAGCTGCCTGCAGGCTGCGAAGATCCAGCCAGATTTTCTGCTTTTCTGAGTGGTCACCCCTGTGCTGGGATGGGCTTTGGGGCTGCAGCTGTCTCTTAGTCATTTCTGCTTCTGTAAGAAGCCCCTCACCCACAGTCCTATACGTGACCCCAACAAAACTTCCTGATTCACTGAGCTGGAATTCGTTGGTATCCTTACTCTGGTCTGTTGTTGGCTTCCTATCTGGGATGAGTAGACATTTATGTCTCCTTGGGAATAGTGTCACACAACAAACACATACACACACACACACATATATAATCTTTTTTTTTTTTTTTTTTTTTTTTTTTTTTTTTTTATGTTTTTTTTTTTTTTTTGGTCTTTTGTTTTTGAGACAGGGTCTCCCTTAGTCCGCTTGTCCTGGAACTTATTGTAGAACCAGGCGGCCCTTAAACTCACAGAGATCTTGCCTTGCCTTCCTCCATTGCTAGGATTAAAGCTGTGTTTTGTGCCACACACCAGGCTTACTAATTTAATAAGTAACAATTTTTAATAACCACTTCTTTGAGACATGCCTCTCCCTTTGGCATTTAGAGAAACTGAGGCATGGGGTGGTTAAATGATCCACATGACTAGTAACTGGTAGCACAGTTGCTCTGCTGTAGACCACCTGACCTCTCAGAGTGAGTGTAGATTTTGAGGACTTGTAGGAGTTGACACTTCCCCAGGCTTGGAGGGTTAACAAGCGTCCCTGCCATGGTAGTTCCTATTCAGGCTTTTCCCAGGTTTAAATTTGAATACAGTGTGACTGAAAATAAATGTAGAAAAGCAGCCATTTGTTTCTGTTTTAAATGATGCTGTCCTCATGGGAGAAGGAAGGAAGGAAGGAGAGTTCAACCCCAGTGCTGAACCTGCCCACCCTGCATCTGGCGATCAACTCTCGCCTCTTCTCTCTTCTCTCCTCCACTCCTCCCTCCCCTTCCTCCCCCCTTCCCTCTCTCTCTCGCCCCATCTCTCTTCCTCCTCTCCCGCCTTCCCCCCTTGTCCCTCTCTTCTCCTGCCCCCCTCCCTTCTCTCCCTCCTGTCCTGTCCTTTCCTAGCAACCCCACTGCATTTGCTGGGTTTCCCTCCCTGGCTCACTTCCCTTCAATCACCCACATCTTTCAAGACTTGGGCAGGTCCTCACCTGTTTCCAACAGTCCTCATAGACACCTGGCCCCAGCCCTGAAACACAATGTACCTCTGAGAAGGGTCATAATTCATCTTGCATTAGGTCACTTCTCTCTGGATCTGTCTCCTCTGTAACCACAGAGATGGTGTAAGGGAGGCAGGTGTTTTGGTTTTTGTATTTGTATTTTGGGAGGGGGGACAGGTTGGAACAGGGTCTCCCTATAGCCCCAGCCAGCCTGGAACTCACTATGTAAACCAGGCTGAACTCAGTCTCACAGAGATCTGCCTGCCTCTGCTTCCTGAGTGCTGGGATTAAAGGTATTCTATCACACCTGGCTTGTTTTTTGGTTTTGGAATAAGGTCTTGCTATGTAGCCCTGGCTAGCCTCAAATATACATGATGGTTCTACTTCTGTACTGGGGTGACAGGCACACACCACCCAGGCCCCAACCATAAGGACATCTCTCTTGACTAATGCGAAAAAAACAGGCTGCGATGTTGTGAATTCCATTCAAAGGGAAAGAAGAGCTGGATGTGTGGCGCACACCTATCATCCAAGGACTAGCGGCAAGAAGATCAGGAGATCAAGGTTAGCCTTGGCTACATAGCAAGTACAATATCAGCCTGGGCTATAGGAAGCCCTGCCTCAAAACCAAAATAGGGGCTGGAGAGATGGTTCAGTGGTTAAGAGCACTGGCTGCTCTTGCAGAGGACCCAGGTTCGATTCCCAGCACCCACATGGCGGCTAAGAACTGTCTTTAACTCCAGTTCCAGGGGAATCTGACACCCTCTTCTGACCTCCACAGCATTGCACAACATGGGTGCACAGACCTACATGCAGACAGTACACTCATACGCATAAAAAATAAAAATAAACCGGGGCTGGAGAGATGGCCTAGCAGTTAAGAGCACCGACTGCTCTTGCAGAGGACCTGGGTTTGATCCCCAGCACCCACATGGCGGCTGAGAACCATCTTTAACTCCAGTTCCAGGGGAATCCGACGCCCTCTTCTGACCTCCACAGCATTGCATGACACGGGTGCACAAACCTACATGCAGACAGTACATTCATACACATACAAAATAAATTAAAAAAATTTTAAAAGTAAAAAAAATAAACAAGATGCATGGGGCTTCACTTTCAAACTTTATTTTCCTTTAAATATGCTATGTGGGTATATTTGATTAAAGTAAAATAGTTTTGGCTGGGCAGATATCTTACATAAGTGAAAATGAACCATACTTTCCATGCCATTCAATTTAAATAAATTCACTCATTTATTCATTAACTATCAACTGCTGCTGGCTGTTCAAGGCCACTGCAATTGGCAGATGCTCCTGTTAGAGGATTAGCTGCATAGGCCTTTCTGCTAGACCACTTACTTGGTGTGTCTGTCTCCTGAGGTAAAGTGAGTCACTTCAACCCTGTGTTATCAGTTTTCCCATCTGTAAGATGGGCATAACAATGATACTACTTCTCAGGGTTGTTTTAATGATTAAATGAGTTTAGACAAGGGCCAGCCAGATAGATGGCTCAGGGGGTAAAGTGCTTGCCACTCAAGCCTGACGGCTGAGTTCCATCTCCAGAACCCACATAAAGATGGAAGGAGAGGAGAGACTCCACAATGTTGTCTTCTAACCTTCATACCCATGCTGTGGTACATACACAGCCACATACACACATACTGTACACACACATGTGTACATACACAGTACTCAGCACAGAACAGTGCCTGATGTGTGATTTACACATTTAAAATTTTTATTTACTTATTTTTGTTTTTTGAGACATGGTCTTATATGTAGCTCAGGCTAGACTGGAACTCTCAGTAAACTTGCCTCACTCTCTCAAGTCCTGGAATTATAGGTGTGAACCACCACGTCAATCTCATGAGTTATAATTTTTTTTTTGGTCTTTTTGAGACAGGGTCTCCCTGTAGCTCTGGTTGTCCTGGAACTCGCTCTGTAGACCAGGCTGGCCTTGAACTCACAAAGATCTGCCTGCCTCTGCCTTCCAAGTGCTAGGATTAAAGGCGTGCGCCACCATGCCTGGCTTGAGTTATAATTTTATTTTTATATATTTTATTTTTTTTTGAGTTATAATTAAAAAAATTTTTTTTATTATTATTTATCTTTGTATGTGTGTGAATGTACCGTCTGCATGCAGGTCTGTGCACCCGTGTGGTGCAATGCCGCGGAGGTCAGAAGAGGGTCTCGGATTCCCCTGGAACTGGAGTTCTCCTGGAATTGGAGTTACAGACGGTTCTTAGCCGCCATGTGGGTGCTGGGGATCGAACCCGGGTCCTCTGCAAGAGCGTCGGTGCTCTTAACCGCTAGGCCATCTCTCCAGTCCTGAGTTATAATTTTAAATTGTTATTTGGAGCCTGGAACAATGACTCAGAGGTTAAGGGCACTGACTGCTCTTACAGAAGATCTGGTTTCAATTCCCAGCACTCACATGGCAGCTAGCAACCATCTGTAACTCCAGTTCCAGGGAAATCAGACACCCTCTTTTGACCTCTGAGGGCATTGCAGGACACAGATGTACTTACACACATACAGGCAATACATTCATACACATAAAATAGAAATAAGTAAATAACTATTGAGTTCCCGGTCAACCAGAACCAGGTCTCATTTAACGAGACCTTGTCTCAATAAATAAACAGTAAGCAATAAATACGATCATTATTTGGGGCTGAGAACTGCCTTGGTGCTCAAGAGCCCTCGATGGCCTCCAGCCCCTGAGTTCAGTTTTCAGCGGCAAGGAGGATACTCACAACCACTTGTACTCCAGCTTCAGGGGATATCTGCACATACCGTCCCCCGTGGACACACCACAGAAACACAACACCACTATGTAAAAAAAAAAAAAAAAAAAAAAAAGAAAACTAAAGTAAAATTATTGTCAGCACTGTTATAAAATGTCTGAGTCTGGAAAGATGAGGAAATCCATGCTAGGTCAAGGATGGAAGAGCATCTCAGGCCATGGGAACAGCACACACAAAGGCTCAGAGGCACACTCAGCCTGGTGGGAGGAAGTGAGGCTGGAACAGCGTGTGCTTGGGCTGGCCAAGACGTGCTGTGCGGATGGTTGCCTGTTCCCTGCTTGACCTTTGAGCCTTTTCAAGAATATCGAGAAGTCAGGGAAGGGTGTGTGAGGCAGAGCAGAGGAGGAGAGCACCGGCTGGGAGGGAGAAGCTGGGAGAGGGAGGAGCTGAGAGGGGGAGGAGCTGAGAGAGAGGCGCCTGCAGTGAGGTGAGGCCTGGGTCAGGGAACTGGAGAGGAGAGCTGGGGCCTGTAGGGGAAGGCACGAGGACTGACCGAAAGGGTAGAGGTGGGCTGAATCCAGGGTGGGCCCCCGATTTTCTGTGCTGGGTCACTCTGTCGTTAGTCACCCAAACAGGGCACACACTAGGAAGCTCTGGTCAGGCAGAGCCAGCAGCCTCTGTGCAGCATGTTCTGCTTGAACTCCCCTCTTCTGCATTGTTTTGGGGTACCGGGAATTGAGTGTACAAGTACATGTGGAAGCCAGGGGCTCTTCCTCAGTCACTGTCCATTGGAAGATGTATAAATCCAGCGTGGCCAGTTGAGCTCATCTAACTAGCCAGCTTGCTCTAAGAATCCCCTGTCCCCTCCTTCCAAGAGCTGGGATTACGAGTGGCCACCACACCCACCTGCAATTTACAGGGTTGTCAGGAACCAAAGCCCGGCCCTCCTCACCCTTGCACAGAAAGGGGTTTGCTCACTGAGCCATCTCCCCAGTACACACACACACACACACACACACACACACACACCACCCTTTTTTTCTTTTTTTTGTTGGTATTTTTGAGACAGGGTCTCCCTGTCGCACCAGCTGGCCTGCAACTCACTCTTTAGACCAGGCTAGCCTTGAACTCACAGAGATCTGCCTGCCACTGCCTCCCAAGTGCTGGAATTAAAGGCATGTGCGTGGCTGGAGAGATGGCCTAGCAGTTAAGAGCACCGACCGCTCTTACAGAGGACCTGGGTTCGATCCGCAGCACCCACATGGCGGCCGAGAACCGTCCGGAACTCCAATGCCAGGAGGACTCCAGTTCCAGGGGAATCCAACGCCCTCTTCTGACCTCTGCAGCATTGCACGCACGGGGGCACAGACCTGCATGCAGACAGTACATTCATACACATACAGAAATAAATAAAATTTAAAAAAAAATTTTAAAGGCATGCACCACCATGCCCGATATATATTTTTTTTCCAGTCTCTCTATAGCCCCAAGTAGCCTGGCACTCGCTATGGCGACCAGGCTGCCCTCTATCTCACAGTGATCCAGCTGCCTCTGCCTCCCGAAGGCTAAAGGCGTGTGCCACCACACCTGGATTTTTTTTTTTAAGACAGGGTCTCACTTCCTACTATGTAGTACAGTCTGGCCTAGAACTCTCAGTCCTGTCTTGGCTGGGATTATGGGAATGTACCATCATGCTTGACATTAAACCTACCTGTTCCACCTGTGTGGTGTTCCTTAGGCCCCACCCAAGACACATAGACTTCTTTGAGACAGTCACTAGCTCTCAGTCCTGTATCAGTCACCACCCTGGCCCCACAAAGCACAGGCTGCAGCCTGACCAGGGCTGAGTCACAGCTAAATCTCTTCCCAGTACAGACCTCCAGAGATGGTAATTGCACACAGACGTGAGCCTTCCACCTGGCTGGCCACTAGTTACTGCCATGTTGCCCTGAAGGAGTTTGAGAGAAGCTACCATGCAAGGGGCAGGGGCTGTGTGGGCCCTAATGGGCACACAGCCAGGCAGGGCTGGGATCTCTCTAAGCCTCCCCTAAGAACAGAGCCAGAGGCTGCAAGAGAGTCTGGAATAGGACCCAGGTGTGGTGTAATCCCAGTGAGTGAGGCTGGAGGATAAGGAGTTCAAGATCAGGCCCTCAGGGCTGTTGAGAACTCGGCAGGTAAAGGTGCTTGCTGCCAAGCCTGGTGACCTGAATTCAATCCCTGGGACCTACATTGTGGAAGAAAGAGAACCAACATTGGAAAGCTAACCTCTGACCCCTACATGTGCATGACGGCAGGAGCACGCCCCAGCTGTCCTGGAACTCGCTTTGTAGACCAGGCTGGCCTTGAACTCACAAAGATCTGCCTGCCTCTGCCTCCCAAGTGCTAGGATTAAAGGCGTGTGCCACCACGCCCGGCTTAACTAACTAATTTTTTAAGAGGTCAGGGTCCTAGCCTAAGGAGTGTTAGATCCATTAGGCTTCAGTCACAGGCACTGGGGAAAATCAGCCCTCGATAAACACGTGAGCTGATGTGGAGGTGCACGCTTGTAATCGCAGCATTTAGGAAGTGGAAACAGGATTAGGAGCTCAAGGTCATCGCTGGTTATTTAGTAAATTTGAGGGTAGCCTGGGCTATGTGAAACCCTGCCTCAAAAAATGAAAGGAAAAAGAAAGGTGGTGGCACATGCCTTTATTGTCAGCACTAGGGGCAAAGGTAGGTGCATCTCTGTGAGTTCAAGTTCAGTCTGGTCTACACAGACAGTTCCAGGCCCGCTGTGGATATAGGGTGACTCTGTCTCAAAAAGCCAAAAAAAAAAAAAAAAGAAAAAGCTAGCCTTACCACGCGTGTGCCACAGCACACACTTCAGCCTGGAAGATTTCTGTGCACAGAAGAATCTTTACCAAGCTCCACACCCATCCCCAGCAGTCCATTCCTGCCAGCCAAGTAGGGTGCCCCAGGGTGAACCCAGAGCTCTTGATGCTTTCTGTAATTTGTACCAGGCACCAGGAAGGAAAACAGGACAGAAAAGATCCCAGCTTGATATGAACCCAGAGGCAGACAGGGTCCAGCGGAGTTCCACTGCGGGCAGGGTCCCCATGAGGGATACAGCCCAGGACAGTGTAGAGCGAGTGCATATGCAGCTGTGTGTACATGTGCGACTGTGTTCCCATGTGTTCATATATGTGTACAAGTACATATACATCGATGTAGGGGTAGGGAGAATGCGTGTTCATACATGTACCGGGGTATGTATGCATATCTGTCTGTCTGTATCTCTGCTGCTGATATCTGTGTGGCTGTCCCTGAGGGCATCTCTGTGTCATGAACATATGTGTGATGCCCACCGACTGACACATAGGGAGAAGTAGGGCCGTTTTTGCAGTTTTGGTTGGGAGACAGGTAGGAAAGGGCTTGGGTGAGATTGTGGGAACTGAAGCCATGTTGTTTCTGTTTTAAAAATGTATTATTTAGGGCTGGAGAGATGACCTAGCGGTTAAGAGTGCCGACTGCTCTTGCAGAGGCCCTCTTCTGACCTCCACAGCATTGCATGATACAGGTGCACAGACCTGCATGCAGACAGTACATTCATACACAAAAAAATAAAAATAAAAAATAATTAAAAAAAAAAAAAAGCAGGCTGGGCATGGGCCAGGGGAGCAAGCCAGTAAGCAGTGTTCCTCCATGGCCTGTGCTTCAGCTCCTGCCTCCAGNACAGGTGCACAGACCTACATGCAGCTAGTACATTCATACACATAATAAATAAATAAAAATTAAAAAAAAAAAAAAGCAGGCTGGGCATGGGCCAGGGGAGCAAGCCAGTAAGTAGTGTTCCTCCATGGCCTGTGCTTCAGCTCCTGCCTCCAGGTTCCTGCCTTGAGTTCCTATGTTGGGCTCCCTCAGTGATGAACTGTGACCTAGGAGCCGAATAAACCCTTTCCTCCCCAAGTTGTTTTTAATCAGTGTTTTGTCACAGTAAAGGAAAGGAAACTAGAACAGAAATTGGTACCAGAGTGGGGTATTGCTCTGACAGAGCCGACTTTGGTGTTTTGGGGAGGATTTTTTGAAGCATTTAGAACTTTGAGCTAGAAAAGCCATTGAGTGCCTAGAGTTTGTTGCTGTGGAGCTTCAAATAGGAATACTGAAAGAGTTGTTAGACAATGGAGGTCTGGGTTGTGAAGCTTCAAAGGGAAGCAAAGACCATCAGGCCTATTTATATGATATACATATATATGTCTTTTCAAAACAAGGTCCCTCTATAGCCCCAGCTGTCCTAGAACTCACTATGTAGACCAAGCTGGCCTTGAACTATCTGAGATCTGCCTGCCTCTGCCTCCCAAGTGCTAGGATTAAAGGCGTGTGCCACCACACTGGGCCATTATATGATTTTTTAAAATTGAGAATCTGTGGGTTCTGGTCACCTGGGCTGAAGAATCAGCTGAAGTAACAAGAGACCAGAACTTGAAGTGAATCCTTTGCTTTACTGGACAACTGATGCTGGTTAGTTGGGGCCGAAAAATCAGCTGTAAGTAACAAGAGACCAGCATCACTGTGGTGAAATCCGGGAAGAACCTTCCTCAGTGTCAGCACACAGAAGCTGTGGTCCAGAGGAGGCCCGAGCCTCCATCTCAAGCCAGAAGCAGGACTTGGTAATGTGTAAGAGTCACTGTGAGAGGCCAGGAAAGGCCATTGGTGAAAGTGCACACTCGGTCGTAATGAAGACCCCAGGATTGCAGGGGTCATGAAGAGAAGCTGAGGCTTTGCACCTGGAGAAGTCAGAAGAGCCCATTGGTGAAGATGCTGCCTCAGTTACAATGGAGACCCCAGCTTTTTTTTTTTTGTCGTCCTTGCACAGGGGCCATGCTAATCTCTGTATCGTTCCAATTTTTTAGTATATGTGCTGCCGAAGCAAGCACTACCCCAGCTTTTCTAAGATGCCAGAACCATGGCACAACCACCAAGGGCGGCAGCGGGTGTGGAATGGAGCCAGCCTGGGCCTTCGAGACCAGCTGCGTGTGCTGTGGATGGCAGAGTCAGAGAAGAGGGTGGCAGAGACAGAGAGAGGGTGGCAGAGACAGAGAGAGGGTGGCAGAGACAGAGAGAGGGTGGCAGAGACAGAAGAGGGTGGCAGAGACAGAGAAGAGGGTGGCAGAGACAGAGAAGAGGGTGGCAGAGACAGAGAAGAGGATGGCAGAGACAGAGAAGAGGGTGGCACAGACAGAGAAGAGGGTGGCACAGACAGAGAAGAGGGTGGCAGAGTGAGAGAGGAGGGTGGCAGAGACAGAGAAGTGGAGCTGCCAAAACCCTTTGGAGCCCAGAAGATCGTGAGTGAATCCCAGGTGTCCAGCCTTGAGCTACTTGCTGGACTTAGGTTTTGCTTAGGTGTGCCTGATTCTTCCCTTTGAAATAAGACAGTACTTGTTTTGGATTTTATAGGAGCCCACAGTTAAGAGACTTTTATTTTATTTATTTATTTATTTATTTATTTATTTATTTATTTATTTTGGTCTTTTTCGAGATAGGGTCTCCCTGTAGCCCCAGCTGTCCTGGAACTCACTCTGTAGACCAGGCTGGCTTTGAACTCACAAAGATCTGCCTGCTTCTGCCTCCCAAGTGCTAGGATTAAAGGCGTGCGCCACCACACCCGGCTAAGAGACTTTTAAAAGAGACTGAACTTTCAAGTGTTTGGATTTTTTAAGGACTGTGGGGCTTTTAAGGTCGTACTGTCCTATGTTGTGATATTGTTAACATCATATATTGGGGATAAGAAATGGAAAGATGGTACTGACTACTGCACCTCTTCTGGAGCACTGCAGGGACAGAAAACACATTCGTTTCCCATTTCTGGGAGGGGGTTTCCGAGACCTCCCCAGGCGCATCTTGGGCTGGCGTTGGGGGTTGCCTCAAAGTCAAGGGGGAAAGTGCCTTTCTCTAGTCCCCGCTAAAAATAACTGGGACTGGTGCTGTGCTGCAGGAAGGCAGGATTTGACTCTAACAGCTCTGCACTTGGGGATGCAGAGAGGTGGAGGCCAGGCTGGGGGTTCTGTGAGGCCGCCCCCCACCCCAGCAGCTGCAGCTGGTCCTCTCAGAGTGCCTGGGAGGGACTCCTCTGTGTGTGTATGGGGGCTTATGGTGACAGGGCCTCCTAGAAGCCAGGGCAGGAAGCAGGGAAAGGCTGGGGACCTGTGGGGAGGGGTCTCTGTCCTGCCTGCTGCAGAGAGCCATTGGTGGTATAGGAGTCTCTGTTTGGTCTCTACCTCCTCTGAGAGGATCTTTGGGCTACCAGGTGTGGGGAACTACCCTCCTGCCCCACAAGGCTTCGGGCATACACTGGGCAGGGGATTGTGGCTTTAGAATCCAGGCTTCTGAGGTCTGGCTTCCTTTCTGCCGAAGAGAAGGGAGGGTCCTCAAAGGAGAGTAGGCCAGCGGGTAAGGGATTTCCCTAGAAGTGTCAGTGTGGGATCTCACCGAGCAGTGAGGGGCAGAGAGGAGAAGAGAAAGAGAGGGGAGAGGTAGTGGGGAGGGAATGAGGGAAAGGAAGAGAGGAGCCAGGGAAGGAAAAGCCCAGCTGGAGGGGAAGGAAGAGAGGAGCCAGGGAAGGAAAAGCCCAGCTGGAGGGGAAGGAAGAGAGGAGCCAGGGAAGGAAAAGCCCAGCTGAAAGGGAAGGAAGAGAGGAGCCAGGGAAGGAAAAGCCCAGCTGGAGGGTAGAGAGAGGAGGACAGGGAAGGAAAAGCCCAGCTGGAAGGGAAGGAAGAGAGGAGCCAGGGAAGGAAAAGCCCAGCTGGAGGGGAGAAGAGAGGAGGACAGGGAAGGGAGGAATGAAAAAGAGAGAAAAGGGAGGAGAGAGAAGAGAGGGAAGAAGGGAAGGGCTTCCTACTGCCCTCTCAGCTTGTTCTTGTGTTCTCTCCTCTCTCTTCCTCTCCCTCTCCTTCTCTTTCTCTCTCCCCCTCCCTGTGTCTTGGGCCCTGTCGTAGTTTGTCTTTCCATTGCTGTGACAAAACACTCTGACCAACACCAACTTGGGGAGGAAAGGGTTTATTCAGCTTACATCTCCCAGGTCACAGATCATCACTTAGGGAACTCAAGGCAGGAACTCAGGGCAGAAACCTGGAGGCAGGAGCTGAAGCACAGGCCATGGAGGAGTGATGTTCACTGGCTTGCTCTCTACTGGCTTGCTCAGCAGCCTGCCTTCTTATACTGTCACTGCTCAACAATCAAGACAATACACCACAGATGTGGCCACAGGCCAATCCAATGGAGCCAATTCCCCAACCGAGGCTCCCTCAACCCAGGTGTGTCAAGTTCACACCAAAGCTATCCAGCACAGGCCCCCAGGACCTTTCTGCCCTTGACCTTCCATTTCCCAGGCTGACAGGAAGCTCAGTAGAAACTGCAGGAGTCCCAGCACTGGGCAAGATCTCACCCAACCCCTCATCATTAGCTAGGGATTGAATTCACCTTCTTGACCGCCAGCTGAGGGAGCCAAGGCTTCAGGAAGGGAATGAACTGTGTGACCCCCCCCCTCACAGCACATGACAAGACAGAGCTCAGAGTATTAGGGGAGTCAGACAGGATTCAGAGACTAGACTTGTAATAAACTCAGGACACCCCTGGGTGCTGTAGCTGATCGCTTTGGGGGGTTCAGGAGAAGGGGAGACAGGGGAGACGGGGAGAGAGACAGAGACCTCCCCAGTGGTGATTTTTGGCCAAAGACCCTTAGCCACAACTGAACCTCAATTTCCATCTCTGTAAAATGGGTCTCCTAACCTTGTATAACATGGCAGTGGACTAGTGGGTTTGACTTGTCATTTCTCTTTTTTTTAATTTTATTTATTCTTTATGTGTATGAATGTACTGTCTGCCTGCAGGTCTGTGCACCTGTGTCGTGAAATGCCGCAGAGGTCAGAAGAGGGTGTCGGATTCTCCTGGAACTGGAGTCAAAGATGGCTCTCAGCTGCCACGAGGGTGCTGGGGATCGAACCCGGGTCCTCTGCAAGAGCAGTCAGCGCTCCCAACCGCTGAGCCATCTCTCCAGCCCCTGGCATTTCTTTTTAACTTCAGAAAACCCCAGGCTCCCTGGTTCCCTCAGGTCTTTCACAGGTGCAGTTTCCTATACATGGAGTCCTGATCCTCCCAGTGTCCATAGAACTAACTTTTCTAGAACCTTGGCTGCTGAGCACACCCTGATTCCCCTAGTTGACTTGTTTTATTTCTCCTGAGTACTTATTTTGATCCCACATTATCTGCTAATTTGTCTCATCTGCCTGGTCTTTATAGCCCTCACCACCCAGGTTGGAAATTTCTTAAGAGCTGACCCAGCTCTGGGCTCAGAGCTGCGCTCTGAACTTGCTAAGCATCAGGGCTGGCTGAGCACTTCCGAATGAATGAACAGCCGCGCTTGGAAACGGCATTAGATTTAAGTGACTGACTCTCCCACAGGCCTCTCTGAGCCAAAGGGCAGTAAATGTGCATTAATAGAGGCCTGGAGAAGCTCTGGGTCTGGCCCTCGCCCAGCCCTGAAGTTCCCTGGGTACAGGGAGCCCAGAGGCTGCCTGAGGCTCCTGCTGCTCTGGGATAAAGGTCAGCCCTTTTCTGGAACACGAGGTACTTCACTATCTGGGCCTTGCCTGCCTCTGGCCTCATCCCCCTCGGCTCCTCAACCTGCACTCAGTGTCCAGCCAGACCAAACAGCTCCGGTGCCGGAGAGTACAAGGCTGCTTCACGCCCTGTGTCCCTTGTACCTGGAACAGCCTGCACCCTGCTGTGCCTGGCCAGTTCTCAGCCATGAAGAAGACAGCTCCTCAGAGCCCTCCCAGAACCTTCTGCTCTGCCCATACCCAACCCCCAACTTCCTGAGGCTGATAATCTGTTTGTTTGTTTGTTTGTTTGTTTGCTTTTGCATTTTCCTAAGTCACTCAGAGGTTTGTAGGAGAGGAATCAATTTTTTTTTAATTTTATTTATTTTTGTATGTGTGTGAGTGTACTGTTTGCATGTAGGTTTGTGCAGCCGTGTCGTGCAATGCCATGGAGGTCAGAAGAGGGTGTCAGGATTCCCCTGGAACTGGAGTTCTCCTGGAATTGGACTTTCAGACGGTTCTCAGCTGCTCTTGCAAACCCGGGGATTGAACCCAGGTCCTCTGCAAGAGCAGTTGGTGCTCTTAACCGCCAGGCCATCTCTCCAGCCCCGGAACCAGTTTTTATGTCTCTAGGTGAAACACAATGCCTGTTTCCTGAACCTGGAGTCCTGATCTTAGAATTTGGAGCTCAGGGCATTAACATAACTCCTAGGGCATAAGGGCTGGATGGGCTCCCATTGAATTCATGAACCTGACCACATCAGAAGCCTGGAAAGAGGTGTGGCATCCTAGTAGGGGTGGGGAGGGTGCCAGAAGAGGGCCAGCAAAATGGCCCAGTGGAAGACATTTGCCCGCCTCCAAGACTGAACACCTGAACTTGATCCCTGGGACCCACAAAGAGGAAGGAGAAAACTAACTCCCATAAGTTGTCCTCTGACCTGCACATGCACACTATGCTGTGTCCACATACATACAAGCCCAATAAATCCATCCTAGAACTTGCTATGTAAACCAGGTTGGCCTTGAATTCACAAAGATCTGCCTGCCTCTGCCTCCCAAATGCTAGGATTAAAGGTGTGCGCCACCACACCTGGCATAAAATTAATCTTTTAAAACATGGTGAGGCTATGGCTCAGTGGTTAAGAGCACTGGCTGGGCTGGAGAGATGGCCTAGTGGTTAAGAGCGCCGACCGCTCTTACAGAGGACCCGGGTTCGATCCCCAGCACCCACATGGCGGCCGAGAACCGTCTGAAACTCCAATTCCAGGAGAACTCCAGTTCCAGGGGAATCCGAGACCCTCTTCTGACCTCCGCGGCGTTGCACGACACGGACCAACGGTTCACAAACTTGCAAGCAGACAGTACATTCACACACCCCAAAATACATAAATAAATAAACTTAATTTTAAAACAATATAAAAAAAAAAAAGAGCCACTGAGCTGCTCTTACATACGTGCCAGGTTTTGTATCCAGCACCGCAGGCTGCTAACAAGCCATCCTTAAGTATCCAGTTCCAGAGGATTCCATGTCCTCTTCTGGCTCTTTGTGATTGACTACATCTGTCTACGTATTGCAGGAAAACACTTCATACACATAGAATAAAATAAGTGAAAAAAAATTTTTTTTTTGGCAGTGGTGGCGCACACCTTAATCCTAGCACTCCTGAGGGCCAGAGGGCAGTAGATTTTCTGTGAGTTCAAGGCCAAGACCTGGTCTAACATAGCGATTCCAGGTATGCCTGGTGCATACAGAGGACCCGCTGAAAAAGATGAAAAAAAAAAAAAATCTTTTTTTAAGAGGTAAAGCCGTAAAGCTGTAAACAAGCACAGTGATATTTTTATTCCACGTGTCTTCTTAAGGCTCGTTCCATATTTCCGTCGATGTTTTAGTGTGTTATGTCCTCACTTGAGGCACAAGTCTCCTTTGCCCCCGACACTGTTCTCCCTTATGGAGTTTCAACCCAATGTCCTGCCCTAACTTCTTTTCATACCAAACTTTTGGAGGGAAATTGAGCACAGTCTACATTTAAGCAGTGGAAAGTTATGCAAAGTATCAACATAAATCACTTAGAACCCTTCTGCCCTGGAGATTTGTCTGATGCAATTTTGACAGCTGGGATTAAAGTTTTACAAGCTGGCCCCTGGTTCTGGGGATCCATCCAGGCTTACGTCAAAACATTTCTCCTCTTGCATATATACGCTCAAATGAGAAAGAATAGCACTCTGTGGGTCTGGTTTCCACTCTTTCTGTTGATTCCATTAGTATCATCCAGTTTACCGTGTATGAACACATCTAAGCTTACCCATGGTAATCGGGCCTGATGGGTGCGTGATCCTAATTTTGCGAGAGACAGTGGCAGAGGAAATATTTTAAAACAGCTGCTCAATAGTTCCCTAGAAAATGGAACGCGTAACTTTACGGGGAACAGGACCTTACTTAAACTTGCTCTTTTTCATGGTTTCAGTGACTTCTTCTGTCTTTTCTTATTGTGCCCTCCACAGATTAAGGGTCTGTTTTTAAGCTTAGATTTGTTATAGATTTTTTTCATAATTTCCGTAGGGAATGCAAGGCCGTGGCCCTCCTGCAATCTAAAGCCAGCACTCTACTTTCATTTTCTTGCTATTCCTGGACTCTTTCCCAAAGGCTGTGTATCTTAGGCTTCCTTAGTCACATTCGTGTTCCCTTTCTTGTCTTTGCTCCTCAGCCCAACAGTGTGCCATATGTACCCTTCCTTGGAGGGAACAATTCCAGAATCGGCACGTATCCCAAGGACCCATCTATGACTGGTCAAGGCAACTGTGACCTCGAGAGAATCATGTTTGCCACATGGAGCCTTTTGGGGTCTCTCACTTTCACGTGCTGAGCCAACATCTGATGAAAAGTACCCTTACCGGAGTTGTTTTTCTAATTCCGTTCAGGCCTTACAAGGACTTGTTGAATATTCAACGTATTTCAGGCAACATACGAATTTTGTGATCTTTGCTCTTCTCGTGTCTCCTTCTTCATCTTATCATTTTTTTATCTTCGGGTTTTCCTCACAGCACCCGAGCCCTCTACCCCACTTCCTCTCTCAAAGCCATAGCTTATCAAAATGCGCCATTACAAATGTGTTAGATCTGTCTCCTGTCAATTTCCTTACTTCAAATCCTTGTCATATTTGATACAGATCCTACCCCCACTTTTTCTTTCTATTGCCTGACAAAACATGCTGACCAAAATCAACTTGGAAAGGGGCTTATTGCGTCTCACACTTCCAAGGCACAGTCAGTCTTTTGTAGGGAAGTTCAGGCAGCTCGTGGCAGAAAACCTTGACAAGACTGCAAGACACAGAGCATGGAGGAGTGCTGGTGACTGGCTTGCTCCCCTTTGTGGCTTTCTCTTTAAAACTTTTTTTTTTTTTTTTTTTATTTTGATTTTTTTTATGTTTTGATCATATTTAGCCCCCTACTCCCTCTCCTTCTAAATCTCCCAACTTCATTATTATTTTTATTTTTTAAAGCCTGTGGAGCGGTTTAATCTATATTTCCTGAGTGCTCTCGAGTTGTGGCTTATCACTCCAGGAGCCTGGTCAGATCCTTACCATGTGTCCAGCATGAGTAAGAAAAGACGTGACTCGTCCTGTTCTGGTTTCCCAGCACGGCTTAATTCGCGAATTACTCTCTGAGCCTCAGCTGTAGTGTGGGTTGCCGTAGGGCTGGGGGCGTTTTGCCGCCCCTTTGGTCACCCCTCTCCGTGTCCATATTGAGCCCCGTGATGGTTTTGGGGTCATTGCTACAGTCATTCATTTGGTCTCTTCATGTTGTCATTATGTACTGAGAGGGCTTCATACGCGGGCAACCGTTGGTGACACAGCCCTCTACAGAGTCGTTAGCACGACATCTCCCTATACAGCCATAATGATCTTACGTTAATATCTCTTCATGTTTACTCTCAAGAGGCTCCAAGACCCAGTCCCTTGGCCGCGGGAAGATAGGACCAGCACGGCCCACGTGCAGGGGCTAACGGCCACACTCCCCACTCCTCCAGAGGAAACAATTTACCAGGGCCATTACATGTCATGAGATGCGATGCTCACGAGGACAAGAACTCCAATGGAGAAAATTCCTTGACTGAGATTCTTTTTGCCCGAGCATGTCAAGATGACAGACCCCATCTCAGTAATCTTTCCTAATACATGCTTTCTTCCCTTAAGTCTTTTCCCTTAAAACTTCTAAAATGCCAAGAATGTTTTTCACACCACCAAGAGCTTCATTCTGAGGTTACATATGAAATTCTGTCCAAGCCAACTGTCCAGCTGAGGGCCTTTCTGTGGCCAATGGTACGTGTTGTGCCATGCACTCTGGGTAGAAGTTCAACTTTCCTTGCACAGGATAGAGCAAACAGCTCTTGAACTGGGTCTGTCATTTTAAAAAGGAGAAGTGAATTAACCCAATGGGTAAGCGACACGAGATCGAGCACAAATGAGTCAAATAAGTTTCTGCTACTCTCAGCAGGTCCTCTCCAAGGATCTGACAAAAATAGCTCAGTTTCCAGAAACAAGGTGTCAAGCAAGCTGATTCAGTACAATAATTAACTTCGTTGTTTTTACCTTAAGTGCCCATTTTTTCTATATTTATTCAATTAACTGCAAGAATTATGCAACTTTAATTCATATTGCATTTCCCCAAAGCATTTTCCCACTCTATCTTTAAAGAACTAATATATGTGTATTTTAGGCTGCATACTCCAATTGAATAGACACTGTAATTGTGGTAGAGAGTCCATCATTCCACCATGAGTATACGTGTCCCCTAAGTAGACTAGCTACTCAAAAATCATTTTTACAAATTCTACGAAGACTACATGACAATAATCTTTATGTCTCTGTACTGGTGAGACTAGTTGACACAGGTTAACAATAGCATCAGTACTCACAACTTTATGACCCTGTGTTTTTCTGAGCTTGTGCAAAACTCTGCAGTTTCTACAGTGGCTCATAAGTTTTAATGTCCTGACATCCACCATGATAAGGACAGACGAACCTCGTGATTCATGAGAATTTCCCTTTGACAGACTGTAGGAACTGTGGAATGCATGAAAAGTTCTGAAGCAAACTTAGAACTGGAGTGCGTTCGTTCTGTAGTAAGGTGGACAGAAGATGAGGAAGAACCAACTCCAGGGCAGCGTTGTCATCGACACACAGTGGTTCTACACTTAATTCTGTTCAGGTAATAATAAGAACAGTGAAATGATAGAAAGGGTCCAGCTATACAGTCTTGACCAGTTTTGGCTTATTATGTGTAACACTCTCACACAGATACACGCTCAGTCTCCCTCATACCTAAAGATGATGCAGGGTGAAATCAGGACTGAAGGCATGTGCTGCCATTCCTGGATGTTGTAGAATCTGCTGTGGTCTCTACTGCTTGATCATCATCAACGCATATAGGCCTCAGCTTTACCTGCTGGCCTTTTGTAATCTCGAGTATCTTATTTATTATGTGAATAGCAAATATCTTATTTTGCTATATCTTCTAATAACATCTAGTTATTATGTCTTTTGCATGGTAATAACTTAATGAATATGCATTGAATTGATGCCTTCTCTATGGATGAATAAACTGCATACCATAGAGCTAGGGAAAACTAACTAGAACATGAAGTAGTAGGGAAATCTAGACTTACAGACCTGGCTTTCCAATAGCATGCCTCGGAAGGCGCCTTCAATGAGCCACCGGTTCTGGCCCTGCCCCAAGGATGGAGCAGCAATGTGGCCTAGTGTAGGATGGGGATGGGGAACAACGGGCTTGATCAGGATGCAGTGGCACAGAATTTGTTCGGGAACTTATGATTCAAGGGTGTCCCCGAGGATCACTGACTTGTGCAATTTTAGTTTATGAAAAAAGTCAGGCGCTTCTAGGAAGGAAATTATCATTTCATGAAGTAAACATTCAATTCACGGAATTCCCGGTGTATTTATTAATTATTGTAGCACATACAGGGGTTTAAATGCATAGGCTCTTCATTTTCCATTAGCATCGGGGTGCCCAGTGGGTTGGTTGGAAAGAGATTCCTTTACTGATCACCAATCTGGGTAGCTAGGTTGCTTGTGCAGTGCAGGTATTGGCTGAGAAGGACGTGTGCGATCAGCCATACAGCCTGAAAAATTTCCTGTCCTGGACTTGGGCATGTGGAAAGTTTTGGCCAAGAGTGGAACACGTGTCTCGTGGGTCCAGCTAAGAGCCTCTTGGGTTGAAACCAGTACCTCTCAGGCTGAGCTATGGAAGTAGCCAGCTGGCCTCGGTGCTGAGGGGTCAGCTCCCCAACAGTGTCCGAAAAGTTCGGGCCACTTGTCCCCCATAATATCCCCCTTACCAGGGCCCAGCGTTATCGGGAGAACCCTTGGTTATCTGTGTGTCTGGTCTCTGTTGGCATTAAAAAAGAAAGGTTCCTTATAACTATTGTTAATAATAATGGAATATAAAACTAACAAAATGGTATATAAAAATTTTTCATCTTATATATAACATAATTCAATATGAGACTTCTCTTGTTCTTTTCAATTTTGCCGTCCCTTCTCTCTTACAGGGGTACAGTCCGCTCATGGTGATATGGGATTCACGATACTTATCAAAACGCCTCTCAGTTTTTCTGATAGGTAGATGTGAGTAAACAGTTTAGGTGCAAGAATCAATCAAAATTGTGGCAAAAATCTGTTTCCAATAGATATAAATTTCTTTCTGGTGACAGTGTGCTGCCATCTTAATCTGCAGTCTCAGTTGATCAACCCTTTCCAGACAGAGTCACAGAAGCACAGACCTTCAGGTGTTCTCAAGCCTTCATTTGTAAACAAGGATTTATTTTTATTATCTTTAGCCTGGTATACATGTATGCTGTGATATGTTTATGATTTATTACTTACGTGTACCTGATGCGTATGTATTATGATCATTCACATGGTCTGCACGTAGTTTGATGAGACCTAGGGACAGCCTGAGGATAAGGAGTTACAGGTGGTGTGGCCCAACTCGTGGTGCTGGAAGGCCCAAACCTCCAGGTTCTGTCTGTCAAGGAAACAAGCAAGCCCAATTAGTCTTATTATAGTGTATTGGTGGAATAATGCGGAACAAAGGTAAAGGAAATTGGCAACGTTTTGAAAAAAATGAGGGGGAAAAATTACGGAAAAAAAGGGACACCCCCCCAAAAACGGGAAGAATATAGATAATGGAAACTGGACTGTACATGGCTATTTGTACCCCTTTCCAGCTAACTCGCAGACCTTCGCCGAATAAACCTCACTTTTCCATCCGCAGATACAGTCATGATATTATTTGGGAGGCTGCCATTTGGACCGTAAAACAGAAGGACAGGTCGAAGGTGTGATTCTGATACACATTCTAGCATAGTGCGCCATTGATATTGCAACTAACATTTTTTGATTAATTAATTAATTTAATATAAAATATTTAGGACCCGTGTCCCCCCACATGCCCCGCACCCCACCAGAGCTCACACACTCTACCAAACATGCTTTCCATCATTTAGTCTTTCTCAATATTCTCGCCATTGTGGTAATTTTGCTGTTGTTGAGCAGAACGTTCAATTTCAGATCGTTTCTCTTGATGAGAGGTCCTTTACTACTCTCGCGGTGTATATGATCTTCCGAAGTAGTTGTTCTCCACTCCCCATACTCGCCTTTGGACTAAAAAACGTCATAAGCGGCCGATACACAAGAAAATACAAAACTAGGTAATTGGCACTAGATCCACAGATGAGGGATAACCTTCATCGTTTGTTTTTCTGGGTTCTTGTTGTATTGATCGCTCAGTAGGCACTTGATGTCCTCTAGAACCAGCCATTTTCCTGCAAAGCTTCATGATGTCCACTATATCCTTTACTGCTGCATTAGAACCATTGAGTAGAAGTACCACCATTTTCTCTTANCCAGGGGAATCCGACAACCTCTTCTGACCTCCGCAGCATTGCACGACAGGGGTGCACACACCTGCATGCAGACAGTACATTCATACACATACCGAAATAAATAAAAAAAATTAAAAAAATTAAAAAAAAAAAAAAGCATGTCAGCATGCCACTGGCCACCACAAACAGGCTCAGCTCCTGGTTGGTATTCCAGTGCCAAAGCGAGATGGTGAAGAATAGGGGTCAACAGGCAGGGACAGCTGGCCAAGAGTTCCAAGCTGGGTCTATGACCAGCAAAGCCTGTTCTCCATCTCTGCTAAGGGAGGGTATGGTTTGGGACCTTATAAACCGGTAGGTTTCAGCCCCCCCCCAATGCCACGTGGCCGTGGGGCAGGAAGGTCATATTAAAAACATTATCTCTGATTATCTAAACTACTGTGACAAGATGAAACTGATCGCAATCACAACTCAGAAAATTTCCATGAGGTGTGTATAATCCCAGTGCTCGGGATGCTGAAACCCGAGGGTCATAAGTTCAAGGTTGATCATAGCAACAGGAACTATAATTCTTGGGGAAGAGAGGAGGTAGATCCTTTCCCTTGCCAGGCCCCACCTCTGCCCCTACTCTTCGTGATTGATGGGGGACATCGCAGATTACTTGAACAGTTAAGCCTTGGGGTATCAACTTCACTTGTTCAGCTGTGCTCAAGTATATTGATGGAGCACTAAAGAGACCAGAAGGAGCCGGAGAAGGATCAGTCACAAGGCCTGGACAACCTGCAGTCCCATTCCAGATACAATACAGCTGTGGAGGTTCGGTGACAGGAGAGCGAGCAAGAGAGAAGGAGAGGAGCCCAACTGTGTTCCAAAGCTCATTTAGTTCCACACTGTCTCGGCCCTCTGTGGATTGTGTGGACCAGAGACCCATTTGCTGACCCCATGGGGATATGGAGATTCAGGGTGGAGGTAGGCAGATGACAGCCGGTGCCGGACAGCAGGACGCCACTGTTGGAGAAGGAAGTGTAAATAAGAAACAGCCAGTGAAGGACTGGACAGAGGCCATCTGAAACACACGGTACATTCCGGCCCCAGCGTAACAAACTGTACCAGCCTTTTTGAGAGCTGGGAGCACCATGGAGGGGTGGGAGGAGAGCAGAGGTTCCTTAGAGGTTGGCACTGCCTCCTCCTCCCCCCACTTCTCCCACAGCCCAGGCACTGCTGGGAAAGTCCCTGCTGTTCCTTTTGCAACCACAGGAAACCTTCCATCCTTGTTCACACTCTGTACCCAGTGTTCTTCTCCCAGCTCCAGACTGGGGGGTGGAGGGAAAATCGATGAGTATGTGCAAGGGGTGGGGGAGGGGAGCTACCGCAGCCCAGGTAACAGGAGAGAGTGGGCAAGCATCCTCAGAACACTGGCTCACAGAGTCACAGCCTTCACAGGCAACAGAGGAAGTGCCTTGCCCAAGGTCACACAACTAGTTGTTCACCAGGGTGGGACCAGAGCGTATCCAGAACTGGGCAGTGCTAGACACTCTTGGGTATAGTATGTAGGCGTGACAGGCCAGGGAACAGGCAGTGCCCAAGGACTGAGGGCGGGGAGCCCACATTCTAGGCAGCCCTGGGATGCTTTGTTTGGCTGTGAGTAGGTGAGGAAGGCTGGGTACTGCCTCCCTTCCAACCATCTCCAAACTCCCCCTTAAATATCAGAGATAATGCATGTGAAGTGCCTAGTGTGCAGGCTGTTTTGTGGTGATGTCAACTAAAATGAGTCACCTCCACCCCTCCCCTATCCTCCTACACACACACACACACACACACACACACACACACACACACACGGCTCCAGGCATGGAACCTCTTAGGAACTTTTGTCCATATCACCCCCTTGTTTCTTGGGGGGGGGATGCTTATAGTTGTTACACATTTTTGGTACTTACTACCTGCTGGTTTAGGATATTAGGATATTATTTAACCCACATACTGTGTGCTTGTCTCTTCAACTGTATGCAAAGTGCCAAAGGGCAAGAAATGTTTTCAATACTCAAATTATTTACTGAATGTCAACTGCAGTATCAGACTTGGCTTGTGAGGCTCTAAAATGAAGCAGACTTGTTTCTGCCTCAAGGACTTTCTAATCTGGTTAGAACTGGGCGAGTAAACAGATTCCTAAAACTAGGTCCCATGCTGTTGCACTTTTAGGAAAGTTGCAAATAAACTTGCATGGTCATGGGGAGAAGAGAGGCTTCAGATTTGACTTGAACTGTTTAAAGGAAGCTTTATGTCTGGGGCAGGGGTGGGGAGACATGATGCAGTCACTCTGACAAACATGGTAAAGATGCCTGGTCATATGGGGAAAAGGGAGAATAAAAGACATTAGAAAGTATATCCAGCAGGGTGTGCCTTTAAACCTAGCACTTGGGAGGCAGAGGCAGGCAGATTTTTGTGAGTTCAAGGCCAGCATGGTCTACAGAGGGAGTTCCAGGACAGCTGGGGCTACAGGGAGACCCTGTCCCGAAAAAGACCAAAAAATGATGTCTAAAATGGAGGAAGAGTGATGGGATAAATAACACAACAGACAGGGCAACCAGCTGAAGACCGCTTTTGAAATCATGGAGAATGGCGCTGAAAGTGAGATAAAGGGTTCTAAAAGTGAAAGAATTAGGAGAGAAAAATAAAAGAAAGTTTGTCTGCCTGGTTCTTCAAACTCTGGAAAATATGTCCTTAAAGCAAGGGCTTGTCTGTTTTTTCACTTTTCTTTTAATTATGTGTATATATGTGTGCCGATATATGCAAGTGAATGCAGAGTCTATGGAGGCCAGGGGTTGGGTAAGATCCCCTGGAGGTGGAGTCCTATACAGCTGTGAGGTGCCTGCAATAGTTTCTGGGAGCCAAACTCAGGTCCTCTGCTAGAGTAGTATGTGCACTCTCAACCGCTGAGTCCTCTTTTACTCCCCGTGGCCTGTTTTATGGTTTCTGCATTTTTACTCCACACATATCCAGGATCTAGAGCAGAGCTTTGCAATAGCTCCTTACAAAAGATCTCTTTAAATGAATCAATGAATCAGAACACAGGGAAGAGAATGTTTTGAATATTAGGGAAGGAGATTAACTAAGGAAGCAAACTCTCCTTTGAAAAGTCATGTTGCTGATAACAACACCCATTCACTTCTAAAGTAATTCGGGGAAAGATTTGCTATGGTAAAAGGCAGAGTGACCAACTGGACCTTAGCAGCCGCTGGCTGTTTAAACTGCCAGTGCTTCAAAACACAAACGCAAACAATCAAAGGGCTGGAGTTAAAAGTTATGTCACACTCTAAGCATTCATTTGTTCATTTATTACTCACTGGATTGATCACCTAAGAACAATAGAACTTTGGTGGTACATGTTCATGGCAGTCGACAATAGGAATACATGTACTAATTTAATTGGACTAAATCTCAAGAAACTTTCCACTCNGGACTTGAGTTAGGTTCGAGCACCTGCAGGAGGATGCTCACACCCACCTTTAACTTCATCTCCAGGGTATCTAACACATAAATACTAGTAAAATAAGTATTTAAAAAAAAAAAAAAAAGAGTACAGGAGGAGGAGCAGGGCGTGGTGGCGCATGCCTTTAATCCCAGCAGGGAGGCAGAGGCAGGCGGATCTATCTGAGTTCAAGGCCAGCCTGGTCTACAGAGTGAGTTCCAGGCCAGCTGGGGCTACAGGGAGACTTTGTCTCAAACACACACACACACACACACACACACACACACACACAAAAAAAAAAGTTCACAAGGAAGGGTTAGAAGATAAGAGTGGCCCTCACCATTAATCCCAGCACTCAGGAGGCAGAGGCAGGTGGATCTCTTGAATTCAAAGCCCCCCTGGTCTACATGGCGAGTTCCAGGCCAGCTGGAGCTATAGGGAGACCCAGTCTCAAAAAGACATTAATTAACTAACTAATTAATTAATTAGCAAATACTTCCAGCTTTTCATGGCATCCTCAATAGGAACAGCCCAGAACCTTCCATGTGTAAGTGCTCCGCACACAAATTCTCTCTTTGGACAGGAATTAACACTTACTGTGGGATGGATGCAGAGAAACGGTGTCTCTCAGTTATCCACCAGTGTTAGGTGCTGGACAAAAAGTCTGAGCCTGGATCCACTGACATTTGGGGGTCTTCTTGCCCCGCCCTGGCCCTCCTCTAACTCTCCCACCGGCCAGGATCCGGGCGCTCCCTCTTCCCAGGATCCTGCCAGGGGCTTCCCAAGCCAGGCTTGGTTTGCCAGCTCGGGAATCCCTGGAGTCTCCGCGCTCCGGATTTCTGTAAAGGATCAAGGATGGGGGGCGAGAAGAGGGGAAGCTCTTCCAGGAGATAGCTGGAACTGGTTCCCTCATCACCGGCTTCCGTTGTCACTTGACCACATCCCAAGTTTCCCAAGTCAGGGGCTAGCATGGTCCCAGTTACCCTATGGGAGGCACCCGGACTGGGGGGGAAGGGGGGGCGGGACTCCCAACATCTGCCCCAGCCTCCAGCTGTGCTCGTCCTCCATCAACAGCATCCTGGTGGGGGAGGGGTGGGGAGTCGGAGTCGCACCCAGGGAAGGCAGATGGGCTTGGAGAAGTGTGGGTGCTCCGAAGCTGGTGAGTGCCCCGAGCTGCAGGAGCCTACTCTGCTGGGGTGCACACACCGAGGGTCCAGGCGACCGCCGGAGGCTGCGTGCACAAACAGGGTGAGGGGACTGGTGTCGGAGTCTGGGCCCGCTGCCAGCGCGCCGGGGCTGGAACACAATGTCCCAAGCGAGAGCGGGCGGGCGGGCGCGAGCTAGAACAGCCTGACTCAGCAGCTGGGTAAGTGGGTGTGCTCTCTCGTTCCCCAGATCAACCGCTCCTGCAGCCTGCGGTCGGCAGCCGCCAGCGCTCGGCTCACCCCGGACCTCCACGTGGCTGGGTACCCCTCCACGAAGACATCTCCCCCATCCTCCAGGCTCAGCACATTGGGAAGAGAACCCTCCTCCCCGCATCCACACATGTGGCCAGGCACTTAGGATGCTGGCTACGTGTCCCTTAGTTCTCCCAAGCACCACTACTCCAGGACTCATCTGGAGGGATTCCTCTGGAGGGCTCCAACCGCCTGTAACTCTTTGTTGGAGAGATGGGAGTTTGTTCAGGATGTGTGCTGGGGACGGGTAAGGGGCAGAGGAAGAGCATTCTAGAAGGATTAGGATTAACAGAGCAAGAGCTCTGCCCTGTCCTCTGTCCTCGGCTGACCCAGAGTTCAGTGTGTCTTCCTGTCCCCTCCTTTCAAAACCACTGGGGCCCTAAAGATTTCCTCCCAGGAGGGAGGGAGAGGCAGGTGGGGTTCTGAAGCTAGGGACTGCTTTTCCTGTCCTCTCCCACCTGAAGCCAGGCAAAGGCCCACAAAGCCTGTCATCCAAACACAAAATTCCCCCTTCCTCCCCGGTGCCTACTGTCTTTACTGGCGGGTGGGGCCGTTGGGAACATGGTAGTAGGCAGGAGCAAGGCTGTTCCTGGGGAGGAACGGCTGGCTGCTTAACTGCTCCAGCCTCCTGGGGTGTCTACAAGGTACCCCGAGGGACACCCTGTGCCTGGACTGTGCCAGGGCAGGCAGGGAGGGGCTCTGTCCTCTGCTGGATTCCAGGAAAGGCTTGGCAGGCAGTACAGGCCTGGGTTCCAGAGCCTTCTAGGGGGAGTGAGGGGAAGAACCCTAGGCTGCTGGATGACCTCATCTGGGCCTGGTACCCCCCAGGCCATCTGATAGCATCACCTGTACCCTCCGTAGGCAAAGGTGAAGAGATGCATGCCAACATGGGCACCTTCCAACACACAGAGTACACGCCCCACACATACTGTCACCCAGCCAACACCAAATCCCCCAGGAGGGAGAGGTCTTGCCAGTTACCTTCTCAAACCTTCAACCCGATTCACCCTGGTGCCCCATGATTTCTTGTGTCAATGATTGTGTTGAAGCTTTGAGCTGAAGCTTTGATCTAGACATACTCAAACCCTCTCCAGTTCTGGTCACCTACTAGACACCTGCCCTTATACGGCCCAGAAGTGGTCAGCTTCTCTCCACCCCTTGACACCAGCATCTTCTGATAGTCTCCTGAGATTCAAGCTCTCTGCAAAGATTGGTTAATTTTTTTAAGGGAGTAGAGATTTTTTTTCTGTTTTGTTTTGTTTTGTTTTGAGACAGGGTCTCCCTGTAGCTGTCCTGGAACTCGCTCCGTAGACCAGGCTGGCCTTGAACTCACAAAGATCTGCCTGCCTCTGCCTCCCAAGTGCTAGGATTAAAGGCGTGCGCCACCACGCCCGGCTGGGACTAGAGATTTAATGTAGGGTTTTCCATATGCTAGGCAAGCACTCTGAGCTAAATTCCTACCCTAGTTGTTGTTTTTGTTTTTGTTTGTTTTTTTGTTGTTGTTGTTTTGTTTTTTTGTTTGTTTTTGGAGAGAAGGTCTCCCTGTAGCCCCAGCTGGCTTAGAACTCACTATGTAGACCACGCTGGCCTCGAACTTGCACAGATCCACCTGCCTCTGGCTTTATTTCTTTGTTTGAGACAGGATCTCACTGTGAAGCTCTAGCTGGCCTGGAATGCACAGAGATCCACTTGTCTCTGCCTCCAGAGTGCTTAGGACTAAAAGCATGTGCCACCACCACACTCATTTGATTTTATTTTTGTCTTTTTGAGACAGGGTCTCCCTGTAGCCCAGCTCCCCTGGAACTCACAATGTAGACCAGGCTGGCCTTGAACTTGTAGAGATCCACCTGCTTCTGTCTCCCAAGGGCTGGGATTAAAGGCATGTACCACCACACCTAGCTCAGTTTAATTTTTTAATTAAAAATTATATTTATTTGTGCATGCATGTAGAAGTTAGAGGACAGCTTTCAGAAGTCTGTTCTCTCCTGCCAAGTGAGTCCTGGGGATCCAACTCAGGTCATTAGGCTTGGTGACAAGCACCTGCACCCGTTGAGCCATCTTGCTGGACCCAGCTGGTTTACTTTTTAATTGCTTTCTCTACATCAGCAGCAAATCGTGCAGATTTTTCACTTTGCTGCTCTTGTTCTAAAACGCTGTTATTTATTCATTACTTTTTTTCAGTCCTTCCTCCCCAGTCCTATAGATCTCACCTATGGCCCAAATTGCCCCATGGTCTTTCTAACCCGGGGTTTTCCTTCCTCCTACACACCCTCTTGGAATAATCTTTCCCAAACACCATTTACTGTGTACGTTATCAATCTTAGCCAGACACACTGGGTACACCAGCTATAGCCCCTAAGTGTTCCCTGTGCAAAGGCCTGGGCTCCTTTGTGTCATTTCCAGACCATTGTGCTGAGTACAGGCCTGGTGCCCTCTGGGATGAGAGCAGACATGAACAATCTGTCCATTTTACCAAATATTCCCTGTACATCTTTTTTTATTGTCTTTTTGAGACAGGGTGTCCCTGTAGCCCCACCTGGCCTAGACCTTACTATGTAGACCAGGCTGGCCTTGAATTTAAAGATCTGCCTGCCTTTGCTTTCCAAGTGCTGGGATTAAAGGCGTGCACCACTAGGCCTGGCTCCCTGTACATCTTTTTATTCTCTCCTCAGACTTGATCTCTCCATTCACACCAAGCCTAATGCCTTCCTAACACTTTATTTTCTCTTCTCTTCTTTTATTTTTTTCTTGAGACAGGGTCTCCCTGTAGCCCCAGCTGGCCCTGAACTCATTATGTAGACCAAGCTGCCCTTGAACCCATAGAAATCCTCCAGCCTGAGTCCTGAGTGCTGGGATTAAAGGCTGATGCTCCGGGCATGGTGGTGCACGCCTTTAATCCTAGCACTCGGGAGGCAGAGGCAGGTGGATCTTTGTGAATTCAAGGCCAGCCTGGTCTACAGAGTGAGTTCTAGGCCAGCTGGGGCTACAGGGAGATCCTGTCACACAAAAAAACAAAAAACAAAAATTTAAAGGCTGATGCTATTTCTTAAACATTCATTTATTTATTTACTTATGTGTGTGTATGAATGTGGGTGCAAGCATGCCTCCTCATGAGGTCATGGGGTAACCTGTGGGAATCATGTTCTACCATGTGGGTTGCAGGGATCAAACTCAGGTCATCAGCCTTGGTGGGTGGCAAGCACAATGACCTTCTGAACCACCTTTATGGCCCTTAGGTGGATTTCTCATTTATGGAGGTATCTTTAGAGCAGAGGAAGGAGAAACTGACATTCAAGTTATCTTTAAGGAGGGTATTTGTGCTATTTACCAGATGCTAAGACTTTGGGTGCACAGTGGAACAAGTACAGTTTGCTGTAGTTCCTGCTCTTGGGAGGCACAGCTGCAGAGGAGGGCAGAAGGTACAAAGGAGGGGTTGGGTGTGGCTTGGTTGGTAGAGTGCTTGCCTAGCTCACAGAAGGCCCTGAGTTCCACCCTCCAGCACCACATGCTACATGCCTATAATCCCAGCATTTGGCAGGTAGAGGCAGGAAGATTCAAAGTTTAAGGTCACTCCTGGCTGCATAGTGTTTGAGGCCAGCAGGCTACATGAAACCCTGTCTCAAAAAAAACAACAACCAAAACAAAACAAAAGAAAAATTCAGAAAGACTGGTTAGCTCTGGGTCTCTGGATCTCTGGTCTGGCTGTCTGGCTCCTTTGTTAACCTGGCTCTTTCTTTTTTTTTTAATTTTTATTAATTTTATTTATTTATGTATGTGTATGAATGTACTGTCTGCATGCAAGTTTGTGCACCCGCGTCCTGCAATGCCTCGGAGGTCAGAGGAGGGTGTCGGATTCCCCTGGAACTGGAGTTCTCCTGGAACTGGAGTTTCAGACGGTTCTCGGCTGCCATGTTAACCTGGCTCTTTTATACTCAAATGATCCTGGCCCTACAACCACCTCCTGAACTAGTTCCAGAAAAACACCTGGCACAAAGAAAGATCTGATAATCTCAGCTCCATTTTGATCCGTTTATCAATTTCTTTGGGCCTTTGGAGCTGCCTACAATCTTTTCTAGGTTTTATTGCTTAATTGTGTTCTGCAATATTTTCACCCTATTTCCCTGTAGTTCCATTTACAAGCGTCTTTTATGTCATATCATCTGCTTATTTTAAGGATGCAAGCATGAACAGGGTACTCTGACCCACAGACTTGGGGCTGGATCCGATTTCAATACTTCAGGTACATCTCCTAACCTCTCTGAACCAGTTTCTCCATCTGTAAATGGTACTAGGAATGCCTGCTTTACAGCATGAGGGGCAAAGATCAAAAGACCAAAAGTGAAAATCTTGAACGGAAAGGAGACAATGATTTGTCTTTCTTCTCTGCACTGTCTAGGGACTTCCGCGAATTGGAGAACTAAGTCCTCCCCAATTACTGCACGTGAAAAGGGGCACTATTAATAATTACATCAGGGGAGGAAGACGAGATGGCTCAGTGGACAAAGGCACTTGCCGCCAAGCCTGACGACCCAAGTTTGATCCCTCAGGAACCACATGGTGGAAGGAGAGAATCGACTCCCACAAATTGACTGCTGACCTTCACATGCACCTGGTGGCTCACGCTCCCCTCCCCAACAAATAAGTGTAATAAAAATAATTACATCAGTTCCAGGAACATAACCTGGGATGCACGGCCACTCCACCTGGGTTTCACAAATGGTGAAGGGCAGGCATGGATCCAGCGAGGTAACCGAGTCCCTCAGTTTGGCGCCACGTATAGAGGTTTGACTCAAAGCTCAAACACAAGCTGCCCCTCCCTCCCTCGTTTTCTTAACATCCCTGAATTAAAGAAGCAAAGATAGAAACGCCAGAGCTGCCACGCCCCGACCCCAGCTCCACCCAGTCCCGGAGCCCCTGGCCGACTGGAGTCCCTGAGGTCCACTGGTCTCCAGCCCCGCCTCCGGTTGCCTTGGAAACAGTGACGTGCGGAGGAGGCGTGGCCTCTCTCCATCCTCTCCAGCCGCCTGGGCGGCGCCCTGTCGCAACCTGGAGGGAAGATGAGGGTAGAGTTGCTTGACCATCCCGAGTCTCTGGGGTCGGAGATCCGAGCACCCAGGGGGGCGCGCCCAGGGGAGAGCCTCAGTTGTCTCGGGAGCGCGCATTGCGCCTGCCCGAGATCTGCAGTGTGGGGTGGCGTCTCCTGGAGCCTCCACAGTCAACCTAGCGGGGGAGAGTGATGCGGAGTGCCCGCCTCGGTCCTTATGAGCAGCCTCTGTCAACCTGGGGAGGCCTGCAGAGTGGGGGTCTGGACAAAGTGGGGGTCTGGGTCCCCCCAGGAGCCTCTCCTGTCCCCCTAGCGACGATCTGGAATGGGGCGGCTGGGTCCCGGGAAGCCTCCCCCTGTCAATCTGGCGGGGGTCCAGAGGGTTTGGGGCGGGATCCCCGGGGTCCTCTGCACCCTCCTCCGGGATGCTGTCCCCGGAGCTGGTCTGGACGTTGGGCTCTCGCTTTCCCGGACGCCTGGTGCTGACCGAGCCACGGGCGCGGGCGCGAAGGAGTTAAGCAAGGTGCTGGCGCCGGGCGCGGCGGGCGTGGAGGAGGGGAGCGGGGAGAAAGTGAGAGCGGGGGCGGGGGACGGGAGCGAAAGAACATCCTGTGCCCGCTGCCGGATGCTGGGGCGGGGGAGGCCGGGGAGTCGCGCTCCGCCCTGCGCGCTCCTCCTCCCCGGCGCTGCCAGCTCCGGGCTTCACCCGGCGTCTCCGAGTCCCCGCGCCTTTGCGGGGGGTAACGAGCTAGCCCCGGGTGGGGGGCCCTGGATTGGGGTTCCCGGGCCCTGGTAAGCGCTGGGAATGTGGGATCCGCTGTGGGCCACGGGCGCCCCCAGCCGTTTACCGCTGGATTTCCTGGTGGAAAGCGTGGGCTGTGCACCTTCTCTGGGTCAGTCCTGGGGGCAGCACTTCAGGGGCTACGGAGAAGGAAACCTGTGGAAGCTGTCAAACTTCACAGTGCTGGGATTTGAACCCAGGTTGGTCGAAGTGCAAAGGGCTTTTTGCTGGAGTGTTTCAAAGACCCTTAGCCTGTAAATCGCACCAGGGCTAAGTAGGCCTCTGAAATGGCGGGGAGGTGGGGGAGGCGCTGGTGAGATGGCTCAGCCAGTGAAGGTTCTTGCCTCCAAGTAGGAAAACCTGAATTCAACCCTGGGTCCCACATGGTTGAATGAGAAGCCCACTGAGTCCCATACATTGTCCTCTGACCTCTGCATGTGCACCTTGACATGCACATGTTCCCCCATAAATAAATGAAATAAAAACCAAATGACCTAGGGGAATATTTCTTATTTGGCACCACCAGAAAAGGACTGTGCTTGCCTGCTTTCCTGAGCACAGGCTAGCCTCAACCTTCCCCATGGAATGAAGGATGACTTTGAACTTCCTCACCCCCCCTAGTGCAGGGATGACAAGAGTGGACTCCCAGTTTAAAGCACGTACCCAGTAAGACCTGGCGCTGTAAGAAGAAACACCAACCACCCATATGTTCCACCCTTGTGGTTGAGTGGGCCTTAAGAACAGAACAGCCTAGCAGGGTGGGCTCAGGGAATGTGCCTGTTTGGTGACTTGTGGGAATTTCAGAGAGGCCTCAAACCAGGGTTACTTAGGCTTGCCACCAGCACTCCCACCGCCCGATCAAGCACACCATTTTTTCCCACGTTTTGAAAGCTTGAATTAATAACCTGAGTCAACCTTTAAGTGCTGTGCTGTTTAATCCACAGGCTGAGTCCTCACAGGCAACTCTTTGCAGTGGGTCTTAAGTCCCTTTCCACAGGTGTAGGAACAGGAAAGAAACATCATAGAGTGGCTTAACTGGTTCTGAATTGTGTGAACAGTGCCCATGCTCCCATCAATCAAGCTAACCAGCACTTAACACCTTGAGAATATCAACCCTGGAGAGGCTGAGGATGACGCTCAGTTGGTAGGTCAGTTGTCGAAGGCCCTGAGTTTGATCCAAATCTCTGCATAAACTAGATGCAGTGGTGCATGCCTGTCACACCAGCACTTGGGGAGTCGGGGTAGGAGAATGGGAAGTTCAAGGTCATCTTCCATTGCCTAGTAGAGTTCACGCCAGCCTAGGCGACTCCAAAGCTGGCAAGGATCTCACTGAGGCATTGGCCAGCACAGTGTCCTTTTTTTAGTGAGACCAGAAAGGAGCTCAAGGCCGGCTCTGTGTGCATGGGCTCCCAGACTTCACTCCGGCCAGTGGTTTCACATTTCTGAATTTGACAGAACCACAAAAGAAACAAAAGCCATTTCCCAGAAAGCGTTGTATTTTTGTTTTGTTTTGTTTGAGACAGGCTTCACTATCTAGACCAGGCTAGCCTTGAACTCACCACAGAGATCTGCCTGCCTCTGCCTCCCAAGTGCTAAGATTAAATATGGGCACTGGGGGCGGGAGAGATAGCCTAATGGTTAAGAGCACCGCCTGCTCTTGCAGAGGACCCGGGTTCGATCCCCAGCACCCACATGGTGGCTAAGAACCGTCCGAAACTCCAATTGCAGGAGAACTCCAGTTCCAGGGGAATCCGAGACCCTCTTCTGACCTCTGCGGCATTGCACGACACAGGTGCACAGACCTACATGCAGATAATACATTCATACACATACAAAAATAAATAAAATTAAAAAAAAATTTAAAAAACAAATATGGGCACCACCATATGCAGCGCAAGAGCTGCAGCTTTGAAGGTATTCCTTAACAACACTGAAAACACACCTGCTATCTAGTACCTCTATTTTTGAAAAAAATTCTTTTTTTTGACAGTTTCTTTTTTTTTTTCAATTTTATTTATTTTTTATGTGTATGAATGTACTGTCTGCATGTAGGTTTGTGCACCCATGTTGTGCAATACTGCGGAGGTCAGAAGAGGGTGTCGGATTCCCCTGGAACTGGAGTTCTCCTGGAATTGGAGTTACAGACAGTTCTCAGCCACCATGTGGGTGCTGGGGATCAAACCCGGGTCCTCTGTAAGAGCAGCTGGCGCTCTTAACCTCTAGGCCATCTCTCCAGCCCATTGAAAAAAATTCTTTTTACATCTTCCTGCCCTTTCAACCTTCTTCCTTTCAGCCCCTTTCTCTCCATAATCTTTGGTTTGTATGTGGTTTCTCAGTTAATACATAGCTAATAGCTCTTATTTTTCTTATGTTTTTAACTGCTTTAGGTCTATTTGGATGTAAGGGTGAAAATTCATTTGATGGAAATACTTGTGTATATTTAAGACCCAGTTGCTCCTCTGGAGCTTGTACATTCAAGAATGATTAATCTGTGTAATAAACTGATTACTACAGTCATTACATATAAAAAAACAAAAACAAAAACAAAACAAAACAAAAAAAAAACAAAAAAATTCTTTTAATTCTCAAAATAGGAAGACATCATCTGAGTCACAAAGTCCTTCTTGCCTGGCCCAATGGCCTGATCTGTAGTTCCAGCCACTCAGGAGGCTGAGGTAAAAGGGTTGCTTGAACCCAATGCAGGCAACATAGCCGGACCCCCAAACAAAACAAAACCAACAAGGGGGCTGAGGTACAGCTCAGTGGCAAAGCGCTTGTCTGGCATGCACAGGGTTTGACTGCCATCACCATGGGGAAAATCAACAAGTAATCCCCAGTCATCTCCAAGAAAGAGTTGGGTCACTCCACCTATAGATATAGATATAAAGTCATTGTGCTGTGGGCCAATGAAAACGTCACCCTGGATTTGATCGCCTCTGCTGACTGGATCATTTGAAAGCAAAACAAGGAACAGCAGGGGGATGACATTACAGCCTAGAAGAGACTCTTCTTTGGAAAGAAGACATGAGGGCTGGGGAGATGGTTCAGTGGTTAAGCACTTGCCCTGTAAGCTTGAGGATAAGAGTTCAGATCCCCAGAGCCCAGGTAAACACTGGCTGGCCCTGGTGATCTGCCTATAATTCCAGGTGCAGAAGGTGGAGGAGACAAGGGATTCCCAGAGCAAGCTGTCTAGCGAGACTAGCTGTATTTGTGAGATCTGGGTTTGATTGAGAGCCCCTGCTTCAGTGAGTAAGGTGGAAGAGCCATAGCTTGACGGCCACTCTTGGTTGTCAACTTGGCACACCTGGGAAGATGGAACTTCAACTGAGGAATTTCCTCCATCAGTTTGCCCTGTCTCAGAGGCATTTTTTTGATTGTTAATTGATGTAGGAGGGCCCAGCCCATTGTAGGAGGTACCTTCCCTAGGCAGGTGGGCCTGGGCTGTATAAATAAGATAGCTTAATGTGAATCTGAGAACAAGCCAGCAAGCAACCTTCCTCTGTGGTTTCTACTTCAGTTCCTGATGACTTCCCTCAATGATGGACAGTGACCTGGGAGTAAAAGGAAATCCTCTCCTTCCTCCAAATTGTTTTTGGTCATGGTGTTTATCACCACAACAGAAATCAAACTAGGATAAATGAGAATGATTCCATGGGAATGGCTTGGTGGTTAAGAGCACTGGCTACTCTTGCAGAGGACCTGGGTTCAGTTCCCAGCACCCACATGGTGACTAACAACCATTCCTATAACTCCCATTCCAGGGGACATCTGATGCCCTCTTCTGGCATCCATGGGCATTGCACTTACATACATCCAGGCAAAACACTCATACACATAAAAAATAGATAAATTTGCCCCAGCATGGTGATGCACATCTTTAATCCCAATACTCAGGAGACAGAGGCAGGTGGATCTGTGAGGTTGAGTCCAGGCTGATCTATATAGTGAGTTCCAGGCCAGCTGGGGCTATAGGAAGACTCTGTCTTAAAATAAATAAATAAATAAATAAATAAATAAATAAATAAATAGGTGGGTATCTTGCATCTTGTTCTAAGGAATCTAGTCTCAGATCTACCGAAATGGCCTGTGAGCCTAAAATGACGGTCCTCAGCAGGCAGTCATTTACTGGTTCCTAGTTTGTGGGAAGTGGATGGGAGTCTTCTTGGGACTCTGTTTACCTTTTGTACTGATTGTTGGGAATAGCCTGTGTGTCACCTGCCTCAGGGCCAGGAAGAGTCCCAAGAATAACCCTTGGAGGCTAGAGATGGAAGAGAGACAGGAGAGTGTCCCCTTCTCCTCACAGCCTGGGATTCGGTGGGCCGAGGTTGTGAGGGGATGGGCTGCAGCATCTTTAGAGATGATGCTTCTCTGTCACCCCCACCTTGGTGCAGACCTGCAGCCTTCTGTCCTAGCTCAGGTGACAGTGAAGGCAGTCGAAGCCCTGTTCAGGTACAGGCACATTCGGGATTTGATCTGTGCCTCCCAACTCTCTGGTCTGCACTGAAAGGTGTGGGGGAACCCTGATGGAGAGGAGAATGTTCTTGACAGCTGCTTCACCCTAGTGGTAGAGACCAAAGCCTCCAGAGATGGCTCTCATCCGACTATGGGGAGGTTGGGTGCTGTTACTCCCAGAGGTAAAGGCCTCCCGCTGAAAAGCACAAACCGACCCAATCCCCCTCTTTTTTTTTTTTGAGACAGGGCGGACAAGGCTGGCCTTCACCTCAAAGATGTGTTTGCCTCTGCCTCCCATATGCTCAGCCCCCCCCTTTTTTTTAATTAAAAAAAATTTTTTTTAATGTGTATGAGTGTTTTGCCTGGATGTACCACATACAAGCAATGCCTGTAGAGGCCAGCAGAGGGCATCAGATCCCTGGAACTGAAGTTAATAGTCTGTAGTTTGCCTCCATGTGTGTGCTGGGACTGGAACCCTGGTCCTCTGCAAGGACACCCAGTGCTCTTAATTTCTGAGCCATGAGCCATGTCTCCATCTCTCACTACCCCATTTTAACCCTGGAATTCAAAATGGCAAATCTAGACTCCCTTCAACCTGCAAATTCAACACATACAGGCAAGGCCTCCAGGGTCCCTCTGGTTAGGTGGGAGCAGAGCCCCACTTTCCAAATTGTCACGGCTCTGGACCTTAGCACTCAAGCAATGGCAGAACATGACTTAAGCACCTACTAAGGGCAGGCCTCTGCGCTGGACGCTGGACAAGGAGGGAGAGTCCAGAGAAGTGAGAACATTGGTAGGTGCCTCCAGACTGCGGAACTTCACTTTAATCCTCCGATGGGGTAAGGGAGCCCTGCTTTAAGAAACATCCTGCAGGGGCTGGAGAGATGGCCTAGCAGTTAAGAGCACCGACTGCTCTTGCAGAGGACCTGGGTTCGATCCCCAGCACCCACATGGCGGCTGAGAACCGTCTTTAACTCCAGCTCCAGGGGAATCCGATGCTGTCTTCTGACCTCCGCGGCATTGCACGACATGGGTGCACAGACCTGCATGCAGACAGTACATTTATACACATGAAAAATATAAATTTTTATTTTTTTATTTTTTAATATTTATTTTATGTATTTATTTTTATGTGTTCGAATGTACTGTCTGCATGTAGATCTGTGCACCCATGTCATGCATTGCCGCCGAGGTCAGAAGACGGCATCGGATTCCCCTGGAACTGGAGTTAAAGACGGTTCTCAGCCGCCATGTGGGTGCTGGGGATCAAACCCAGGTCCCCTGCAAGAGCAGTCGGTGCTCTTAACCGCTAGGCCATCTCTCCAGCCCCATAAATGATTTTTTTAAAAAAGGAACACCCCGCAGCCCAGGGGGTAGATCCAAGGTGAAAATCAACAAACGGGAGGGCCAGAGGGCAAACCCCAAGCTCCCGTCCCAGAAATGTCCGAAGGTCCTAGCCCAGAAGTGGCCCTCTGCTGCCCTCTAACGGAAGAAAAGGCAGTTGAAGAGCCACCTTGCCAGGCCCTTCCAACTTCAAGGCACTAGGAACCATGAGGAGTTTGTAAGATCAAAATGCAAGACAGGTGTGAAGATGTTGCAGTGAAACCTGTCATTAGTATACAATGAATATGTATGCTAATTAAAAATAAAGAGACATGAAAGAACCAGAGGTGTTCCATGTCCAGACAGGACCGCTGGAAGCCCTGCTTGCCTCCAAGGGACCCAGAATCCCTTACATCCAGCAAGTGAGCAAGACCATGCTGGAGCTGAAGCCTCTGTAAGCTTCTGACCTCACCGAAGGCGTGGTTTATGGCAACTCCTTGTGGAAGCCTAGGACCAGGTGGATGCTAGAGTCCATGGCTGAGAGGATTCGCCAGCGCCTAGGGCGAGGAATGCTTGAGGAAGCCATGCAGTCCCTGGAACTAGGCCAGCTGTTGAATGAAGAAGTCAGTTCCCAGTCCCGCGTGACAGGCACCTTGACTCAGACCTGAGGCACTGGCCAGTGTTGGGTGGGTCTGCGTTAACCCTGTAAACCTTCAAGTTCAAACGTGTTAAGCAAAACCCAGATGTTTTTGAATCCCTACCTTGCTAGGAGTTCTTTCCAAGGTTGCTACTGAAGAATAAAACGTAAAGAATTGAAATTAAGTAAATAAAAATAAAACATAGAATGCAATAGAGACTTAGCTTAGTGGCAGAGACCTCACCCAAGGCCCTGGATTCTGCCCTCAGTTCTGAAAAATAATAAAATAAAATAATAAAAAATAAAATAAAATAATTTATAGGCCTGGCATGGTGGCTCACGCCTTCGATCCCAGCACTTGGGAGGCAGAGGCAGGCGGATCTCTGTGAGTTCAAGGCCAGCCTGTTCTACATAGTAAGCTGCAGGCAGCTGGAACTATAGGAAGACCCTGTCTCAAAAAGACTAAATAAATAAATAAATAAGAAACATAGGGGGTTGGGAGATGACTTAGCAGGTAAAGAACTTACCGTACAAGCATGAGAACCTGAGTTTGCTCCCCAGCATCTATGTAAAAAACACTAGTGCAGTAGTAGGTGCCTGTAATCCCAGCACAGGGGAGGTAGAGTCAGGAGGTCCCTGGGGCTTGCTGGTCAGGCTAGCAGAATGAGTGAATCTCTTTTGAGATAGGGTATCCCTGTAGTCCAAGATGGCCTGGAATTCACTGTGTATTTAAAAATATTTATTATTTTAAAAAAAAAAAATTTTTTTAAATTTTATTTTTATTTTATGTGTATGATGATATTGTCTGCATGCAGGCTGCGCACCCGTGCGTGCGATGCACGGAGGTCAGAAGAACGGTCTCATCGTCTTCCCCTGAACTGGAATTTCCGTCCTGGAACCCGAGTCACAGACGGTTCTTAGCCCCGTGGGTGCTGGATCGAAACCGGGGTCCCTCTGCAAGAGCGCGTGGTTCTTGGTCCCTTGTTTGCTTAAATTTCCTCTTTTGACCGCTAGGCCATCCCTCCAGCCCCTTATTTTTATTTTGTATTATGTGTATGAGTGTATTGGCTGCACTATGTCATGCAATGGGCACAGAGTTCAAGAGAGGGTGTCAGATCCCCTGGAACTGGAGTTATGGATAGTTGTTAGCTGCCATGTGGGTGCTGGGAATCCAACCCAGGTCCTCTTCAAGAGCAGCCAGTGCTCTTACTTGCCGACCCATATCTCCATCCCACATACACATATTATTTATTTTTTGGTCTTTTTGAGACAGGGTCTCCCTTTAGCCCCAGCTGGCCTGGAGCTCACTATGTAGACCAGCTGGTCTTGAACTCACAGAGATCTGCCTGCCTCTGCCTCCTGAGTGCTGGGATTACAGGGGTGTGCCACCATGCCTGGCTATAATTTTTAAATAATAATAAAATATATAATGAAGAGATGGAGGAAGAACTCAACTTAATGTCTGGCCTCTACACATGAATCAACGCGCATGCACAGGTGCACACACACAAACATGTACACACACACATGGGCTAGGCATGCTGGTGCACATTTGTAATCCCATTACCTGGGGGTAGAGGCAGGAGGATCAGTTCAAGGTCATCCTCTCCTACTTAGTGAGACAGAAGCCAGCCTGACTCTGGCTTCCAGTCAGATGAGACCCTATCTCAAACAAAACAAAACAAAACACCCCACAAAAACAAAAGAAAGCCAGACCTGGTGGTATACGCCTTTAATCCCAGCTATTAGGGGGCAGAGACAGGTGGATGTCTATGAGATTGAGGCCAGGTTGGTCCACATAGTAAGTCCCAGGCCAGCTGGGGCTTATTTTCACACACAGACAAACATACACATTCATTTAAACTTTAAAAATCAAAAATAAGCCAGGAGTGGTGGCGCACCTCTTTAATCCCAGCACTTGGGAGACAGAGGCAGGTGGATCTCTGTGAGTTCAAGGCCAGCCTGGTCTACAGAGCGAGTTCCAGGACAGCTGGGGCTACAGGGAGACCCTGTCTCGAAAAGACAAAAAAAAAAAAAGAATAACCCCAAGATAAATAATGGAAAATACAAACATTTGTAGTGATAAGCCAGGGCCTTGCCTGTGCCAGGCAAGTACTACCACAGGGCCCACCTTGGCTGGGCCTGCTTTCTTCTACCCCTAACTTCTGCTTCATCTGTATAGTCACTGAAGCTGAACCTTCTCTCCTTTGAGGCACTTTGGGTCTCCTGGACCCCAAGTGCCCTCCCCTGGTGGCAGTGAGATCTCCCTCAGTCTCCTTTGTTGCCTGCATTCCAGTTCTGGCATGCTGGTTCCTGGCCCTGTCAGAGTTCTGGTTCTGGAATGTTCTTCCCAGGTGCCTTGGGCCTAGCTCCCACCTGGGCACAAGGCAGCACTAAAGACATGGGCAAGACCATTCCCGCGTGCCTGGAGCAACTGGACATCCGCAAAAGCGTAGTGGGACTGGCTACAGGAGCCGGGGCTATCTACCTGCTCTACAAGGCCATCAGGGCCGGCATAAAATGTCAACCGCCCCTCTGCTCCAACTCGCCCATCTGCATCGCCCGTGAGTTTCCAATCCCTGGGGAGAGGGCTCTGCCCCACAAGGTACCTGTGCCCAAAGGTGACTCCTTCAAGTTCCTCTTTCCTTCCTTCTCTCTTTAGTTGGCCTCAGTTCCCTTCTTCCCAGTACCTGAGGCAAGGAAGTCAATGAAGCTAGTTAGGGGATCCATGGGTAGTAGAGATGTGGACCCCAGGAATCATCCCAGGTCGACTCCACTTCCTTGCAACTTACCATCATTGGTTTTCTCCTTTCCTCTCTTGACCAGCAAATGGAGACTTTAAGGGAAGGAAAACCTGAGTGAGGGACCTTCTTGCCCAGAGCTTCCCACTAGTCTGTAGGTCTCCTTCTGTAAGACGGTTGCCACCTGCTAGGGTCTTCACTCTTTATGCTCAGAATAAACTCCTGCCTGTTACTGCCTCATGCCAGGAGAGTTGTGCTTGTAAATAGACAGATGAATGACATTACAAGATTGACAGAACCAGATACCTTGTCCTTGTGCAGTGTGTACTCTGTATAACTAACTGTACATGGACCGATCCACAGGAAAGGCAAGGCAGCTTGGTCCCCGGCTCCCTCCTCCAATCCCCACCACTTCCCCAACCCTTTGCTCTCATCACTTCTGAGTCCACGCCTGGACTGTGGGCTGGTGTGGCTTCTAGGCCTGGCTATCGAGAGAGAGTGCCATGGGCGGGACTCGGGGGAGATTCGGAGACTCCTCAACTCTCTGGAGTGCAAGCAGGATGTGTACGTGAAGAACATGATCCTGCACAGCATCACTCGCTGCGTGTACTTGCTGGAGGCCGAGGTGAGGAAGGGAGTGGGGGTGGGGGGATGGCAGAAAGGATGTTCTATCTCAGCCAAAGAAAAACCAGGCCTAGTAACACCAGGCAGAAGACAGACATTAAGACCCTGCAGAGCTAGCATCTCCAATCTCCTGGCATTATGACCACCAAGACTCTGGCTGCTGCAGCTGTCACCATCACGACAGTGGCCCCAATCTTTCTGACAACATTTATCTATCCTTTGGGGTCACAGGCAATATCTATANGGCCAGCTGGGGCTTATTTTCACACACAGACAAACATACACATTCATTTAAACTTTAAAAATCAAAAATAAGCCAGGAGTGGTGGCGCACCTCTTTCATCCCAGCACTTGGGAGACAAGGCAGGTGGATCTCTGTGGTTCAAGCCAGCCTTGTCTCCAGAGCGAGTTTCCAGGACAGCTGGGGCTACAGGGCGACCCTGTCTCGAAAAGACAAAAAACAAAAAAAAAAAAAAGAATACCCCAAGATAAATAATGGAAAATACAAACATTTGTAGTGATAAGCCAGGGCCTTGCCTGTGCCAGGCAAGTACTACCACAGGGCCCACCTTGGCTGGGCCTGCTTTCTTCTACCCCTAACTTCTGCTTCATCTGTATAGCCACTGAAGCTGAACCTTCTCTCCTTTAGAGGCACTTTGGGTTCGGAACCCGTGCCCCTCCCCTGGTGGCAGTGAGATCTCCCTCAGTCTCCTTTGTTGCCTGCATTCCAGTTCTGGCATGCTGGTTCCTGGCCCTGTCAGAGTTCTGGTTCTGGAATGTTCTTCCCAGGTGCCTTGGGCCTAGCTCCCACCTGGGCACAAGGCAGCACTAAAGACATGGGCAAGACCATTCCCGCGTGCCTGGAGCAACTGGACATCCGCAAAAGCGTAGTGGGACTGGCTACAGGAGCCGGGGCTATCTACCTGCTCTACAAGGCCATCAGGGCCGGCATAAAATGTCAACCGCCCCTCTGCTCCAACTCGCCCATCTGCATCGCCCGTGAGTTTCCAATCCCTGGGGAGAGGGCTCTGCCCCACAAGGTACCTGTGCCCAAAGGTGACTCCTTCAAGTTCCTCTTTCCTTCCTTCTCTCTTTAGTTGGCCTCAGTTCCCTTCTTCCCAGTACCTGAGGCAAGGAAGTCAATGAAGCTAGTTAGGGGATCCATGGGTAGTAGAGATGTGGACCCCAGGAATCATCCCAGGTCGACTCCACTTCCTTGCAACTTACCATCATTGGTTTTCTCCTTTCCTCTCTTGACCAGCAAATGGAGACTTTAAGGGAAGGAAAACCTGAGTGAGGGACCTTCTTGCCCAGAGCTTCCCACTAGTCTGTAGGTCTCCTTCTGTAAGACGGTTGCCACCTGCTAGGGTCTTCACTCTTTATGCTCAGAATAAACTCCTGCCTGTTACTGCCTCATGCCAGGAGAGTTGTGCTTGTAAATAGACAGATGAATGACATTACAAGATTGACAGAACCAGATACCTTGTCCTTGTGCAGTGTGTACTCTGTATAACTAACTGTACATGGACCGATCCACAGGAAAGGCAAGGCAGCTTGGTCCCCGGCTCCCTCCTCCAATCCCCACCACTTCCCCAACCCTTTGCTCTCATCACTTCTGAGTCCACGCCTGGACTGTGGGCTGGTGTGGCTTCTAGGCCTGGCTATCGAGAGAGAGTGCCATGGGCGGGACTCGGGGGAGATTCGGAGACTCCTCAACTCTCTGGAGTGCAAGCAGGATGTGTACGTGAAGAACATGATCCTGCACAGCATCACTCGCTGCGTGTACTTGCTGGAGGCCGAGGTGAGGAGGGAGTGGGGGTGGGGGGATGGGGGAGTGGTGGGTGCTGGGGTGGGGGGGGTGTCCCTCCCATCCAGCCTGGCCCCTGGCTTATAGCTCACCCCATCCCTCGGTTGGCCAGTCGACATCCGGGGATCTGTCTCTCTGACCTGTCCCTCTGACTGGTGGCAGCAGGGGGAGGTGTCTCTGAGACCTGAGGGGACAGCGGGTCCAGGACACCCGCTTCTCCTGCCTCTCCCGTTTCTCACCACACACTCTAGGCCTCTTCTTGTACCACTGATGACATCAGCTTGCTGGGTGAAATGTTGGATGACAATGACAACAGTGTCAAAATCCAAGTTCTGAATTGCCTTAAAGCTTTCTCTGGCATCAGGAAATTCAGGCTCAAAATCCAGGTGAGCCCTGGGGTCGGGGACCACAGAATAGTCCAGCATTTGGATCCTTTAATTTACCTGGGGTGAATGAAGGGTCCCATTACTTCCAGAGGTTTGTTTGAGTCTGAGTTTGTGTCCTAGAAATGAGTGGGCGGATGGTGGGCAGCTTCCTACAGGCCACTCTAGTCTCTCAGTATCAAGATGAAACTGAACTAGGACATTAGCAACATCTCTGAACCCCAAAGAGCAGAAAGCCCATACCCCCCATTCTTAGACATTAGCCAGTTCTCCAACACCAGCAGGGCAGCCCACAATTCAGTCCCAGCGCACACTGGGCGTGGTGGTAGACGCCTTTAATCCCAGCAAGAAGCAGGTAGATCTCAGTGAGATTGAAGCCAACCTGGTCTAAATATCAGTTCCAACTGAGATTACAGGGAGACCCTATCTTAACCCCTGCACCCTCTCCGAAAGTAAGCAAAACAATAACAACAACAAAGAAAACAATCCCCACACAGACCCCAGAAATCAAAGGCCCAGTTTCCTGAGACCCCCTCATTTCACTGCCAGGTGGTAAGACTGACTTCTGACCAACTGGTTATGAAGTTGGGGGATCCCACAACTCCCTACTTAGGCTGAAATGACATAGAAGTCGGGAGGGCACTTGTTTACCACTTCACTATAAAGGGCACAATTCTGGAACCGCTGGATGGAAGAGTTAGAAACAGGGCAAAATTGGAGGCAGAGCTGGGAGCTTCCAAACCCCGCTGCTCGGGACTTTCTCTAGCAGCCTAGCGCATAATGATTAAGTCAGTAGCGACTGGCGAATGACCCTGGTCTCCTGCCCTGCTCCTTCCCCTCTCTGGACCTAGGGAAGTAGGGCTGAAAATTCCGGTTTTCTAATCATGGTTTAATCTTTTTGGTGATCAGGCCCAATCTCTATGAGACCTAAGGGCTCATCGAGGTTATGGTTGTGGTGACATGCTCTCAAGTTAAAAAGCAAATCCAGCTAGTACTGGGACTCAGTTGGTAGTGCCCGCCAAGCCTGCACCAGGTGGAGGTTCAGGTTCAGGCACCAGCAGTGCATAAACCAGGTGGAGTAGCCCACAATGGTTCATCCCAGCATTAGGGAGACAGAGGCAAGAGGATTGGGAGTTCAAGGCCATCCTTGGTTCTATAGTGGGTCCGAGGTAGGCTGGGAGCCAAGGTGGAAGGAGAGAACTGACCCCTGACAGTTGTCCTCTGACCTCTGGAAGGGCACCGTGGTGCACATGTGCTTTTCCCCTAGTTATACACACATACAATAATGACAAATTTAAAAAATTAAATCTGGGGGTGGAGAGATGGCTCAGCAGTTAAGAGCACCGACTACTCTTGCAGAGGACCCGGGTTTGATTCCCAGCACCCACATGGTGGCTAAGAACTGTCTTTAAGCCTTTAATCCTAGCTCTCGGGAGGTGGAGGCAGGTGGATCTCTGAGTTCAAGGCCAGCCTGGTCTACATAGTGAGCTCCAGGCCAGCTAGGACTAAAGGAAGACCCTGTCTCAAAATTTAGACCAAAAAGAAAAAATTAAATCTCTAAAATATACACATCTTTTTTTTTTTTTTTTTTTTTTTGGTCTTTTCGCGAAGGCGTCTTCCTGGTACGCCCCAGGTTGTCTGGAATTTACTCTGTAGACCGGCTGGCCTTGACTCACAAAGATCTGCCTGCCCTCCTCCCAAGTGCTAGGATTAAAGGCATGCGCCACCACGCCTGGCTAAAACTTTTTTTAAATGTTAAAGTAAGAAAGAATACCGGGGCTGGAGAGTGGCCTAGCGCTAAGAGCGCCGACGCTCTTGCAGGGGACCCGGGCTTGATCCCCAGCACCCAACATGGCGGCCAAAGAACCGTCTGAAACTCCATTCCAGGAAACTCCAGTTCCAGGGGGATCTGACACCCTCTTGAACCTCCGCGGCATTGCACGTCACGGGTGCACAGACTTGCAAGCAGACAATACATTCATACACATACAGAAAAAAAAAAAAAAAGTAGAAAGAATACCAACGAAATCAATAACTAGGGGCTGGCAAGATGGCTCCACAAAGCAGGTAAGTGAATTTTTCTCCAAGCCTGACAATTAGTTCAACCCCTAGAGCCCACATGATAAAGCATAAGATTAATGCTGGCAGGTTGTCCTCTGTCCTCCACATGCACATACATGTGCACATACATGCGTGGACACATACACAACAAATAAATAAAAAAAAAATAAAACAAACTCATGGTTGGGCCAGGCTGAGAAACAGAGCTGGCCATGGTGATGCCCTCTGTGTCCCATCCGCCTTCCCTCCAGAAGGATTTTTGGCCTCTCATTTGGTTAATATTTACCATAGACACAAATACACTTACATATTCACACATTTTAGTAGGGGATGGCAGACAGATAAGGAAATTTTAGTTTGGGGTGTTTGTTTTGTTTTGGTTTGCTTTGGTTGTGTTGTTTGGTTTGGTTTGGTTTGGTGGAGATAGGGTCTCCCTATAGCTCCAGCTGGCCTGTAACTCACTATGTAGACCAGGCTGGCCTTAATCTCACAGAGATCCACCTGCCTTTGCCTCCCAAGTACAGGTATTAAAGGTGTGACCCATCATCCCTTGCTAGTTTGGGATGTTTTTAAGCTTCCTGTGCACAAAAGTATTAATTACTTTCGCTTCACTGTGACTGTGACACCTGAAAGTAACAAATTAAGACAAGAAAGACCTGTTTTCATTCAGTTTCCGAGAGTTTCAGTCCATCATGGCGAGGAAGGCTGGCCGAGAAGCTCAGCTCATGGTGATAAAGCTGGTGGCGGAAAAAGACCAGAATCAGGGAAAGAGACAGGAAGGAGGGGCAGGGGAAAATTTTGAAGCCCTGTCCCTTAAAATTTCTAGTCTGTGGAGCTGGAGAGATGGCCTAGTGGTTAAGAGCGCCAACTGCTCTTGCAGAGGACCCAGGTTCGATCCCCAGCACCCACATGGAGGCTGAGAACTGTTTTTAACTCCAGTTCCAGGGGAATCCGACACCCTCTTCTGCATTGCACGATGTGGGTGCACGAACCTACATGCAGACAGTACATTCATACACATCAAAAAATTAAAAAATTTAAAAAGTTCTAGACCTTTCCAAAATAGCACCAAGAGCTGGGGAACAAGGGTTGAAAAGTGAGCCTGTGGAGGACCCTTATATAAATTATGTGCATGTATGGGTGTCTATGTTGGGTTATGTGCATGTGAGTACACTTCTTTGTGAAGGCCAGAAGAGGGCAGCAGATCCCAGGAGCTGGAGTTCAATGAGGTTGTGAGCCACCTCTTCTAATTTGGTTGGTGCTGGGAGCCAAACTCTGATCCTCTACAAGAGCAGTGTGTACTCTTAACTGCTGAGAAGTCTCTCCAGCCCTGACACTTCATATTCTAACAGTAAAATTCCTCTCTTTCCCAAAAAGCTCATGGTCATTTCCTAATGCATTAGTCTATCTCCTAAAATCTCCAAAGTTCCGACACTGTTCATGGGTTCAAAATCTCCTCTGAGACTTAATGCAGTTTCTTAATTATGAACCCTCTATAAGATAAAAAGAAAGTTATATTCTTGTAATATATAATCTGAGTGATCATTCCCATTCCAGAAGGGAGGCAGGCCAAAGTCAGAACAACATCCAACAGGACAGACATTAAATCTGGTAGTTCCACATCCAGTAAGGAGCAGTGGTAGCCTATGTGTATCAAAGGGCTGAGGTAACCCCACACTGAGTTTGCTTCTACTCCATTAGTGTCTATAGCTTTCCATAGCAGACACCCCACACTCTTAGTGTCTCTCAGCATCTTGGGGCCTCCCCTTGCAACTGGGTCTTTTACCCTCACAGCCCCATGGACAGCTCTCTCAGGGGCTTCCCATAGGGACTCCAACCCTGCTAAACATTACCTGGTCTTGGGAGATTTTCTCTGGAATCTTGGTGGAAGCCCCTGTGATCTGCTAATTCTTGTTGCTGTCAATGCCTGCAAAGCCAGCACCACACTCATCATGCCAAGTTCTACTGTCAACCTGAACAGTGTCTGGACCCCCTTGCATCCTAACCCAGTGGTCTTTGAGTTGCCTGGGTAGCTGAACACTGTCCTAGGCTGTCCTTTCAGAATAGAATACCCCAGTAACACTATCTTTTCAAAGGAAAGGCTCTCCAATTAATTTGTAGTTTCACCTTGATGGAAGAGTTCAATGCCATCAAAAGCATGCTTTTCAAAGAAAATACAGTTGAGGGTGTGGCTTCCCTGGTAGAGCCCTGGGTTCAATCCCCAAAATGGTATAAATGGAGTGTGGAGATGCACACTTGCCTGTGATCCAGCACTTAGGAGGTAGAGGCAGAAGGATTAGGAGTTCAGGGATATCCTTAGTTACAGTCTGGACTGCATGATGCCTTGTCTGAAAAAACAAAAATGATAACTCAAACTTCATTAAAACTAAAGCCTTCGATTCACAAGAGATCCTTTTTTTTTTTTTTTTTTGTACTTTTTGAGACAGGGTCTCCCTGTAGCCCAGCTGACATGGACCCTGCCTGTAGACCAAGTCCGGCTTTGAAGCTCACAGAGACTGCCTGCTCTGCCTCCCAGTGCTGTGGATTAAAGGCGTGTGCCACCAAACCCAGCATATTTTTTAAAATGTAAAAGCAAGCAGGGAACAAGGAAGAAACCCTTTTAAACCATATATGTGACTAATGGTGCATCAAATTATACAGAGAACTGTCAAAACTCAATATTAAGAAGAAAACAGGGCCACTGAGATGGCTCATCAGTTAAAGGCCTGCTCACAAGCCTGCCTACCTGAGTTAGAGCCCCAGGACTCACATAAAGGTGGAAGGAGATGACTGACTCCAGAGAGTTGTCCCTGTTTCTTTTTTTTTGTTTTTTTTTTTTTTTTTTTTGTCTTTTCGAGACAAGGGTCCTCCCTGTAACCCCAGCTGTCCTGGAACTCCCTCTGTAGACCAGGCTGGCCTTGAACTCACAAAGATCTGCCTGCCTCTGCCTCTCCAGTGCTAGGATTAAAGGCGTGCGCCACCACGCCCGGTGAGATCTGATCTCCACACACGTGCCTTATACGCACACCCACACTCCCTCACACACAATTATAATAGTGATGATGATGCATAAAATTTAATTTAAAAGATTAAAGAGTATGTGAAATCAAAGCTAATGACAATACCAAATGCTGACAAAGATGTAGAAAAAGTGGGTCTCGGGGGCTGGAGAGATGGCTTAGCGGTTAAGAGCACCGACTGCTCTTGCAGAGGACCTGGGTTCGATCCCCAGCACCCACATGGCGGCTGAGAACCATCTGTAACTCCAATTCCAGGAGAACTCCAGTTCCAGGGGAATCTGACACTCTCTTCTAACCTCCACGGCATTGCACCACATGGGCACACAAACCTACATGCAGACAGTACATTCATACACATCAAAAAAGAAAAAAAAAAAAAAAGAAAAAGTGGGTCTCTCCTACATTGCTGGTGAGAATTACAAAATGAAGGAGCAACCATTCTGAAAATCAGCTTGGTAGTTTCTTTTTTAAAAAAATTATTTATTTATTATTTTTTATGTGTATGAATGTACTGCCTGCATGTAGGTCTGTGCACCTGTGTCGTGCAATGCTGTGGAGGTCAGAAGAGGACGTCGGATTCCCCTGGAACTGGAGTTAAAGACGGTTCTCAGCCAACATGTGGGTGCTGGGGATCGAACCCGGGTCCTCTGCAAGAGCAGTCGGTGCCCTTAACCACTAGGCCATCTCTCCAGCCCCTTGGTAGTTTCTTAAAACATAAATACACATTTATCAGTCGGTAGTTGCTTTACTAGGTTTTTGTTCTAGAGACATGAAAACTCCTATCTGCATTAAAAACTGCACCCAATAGCAGCCTTATTTTATTTTTTTAATTTTATTTATATTTATTTTGTATGCGTATGAATGTACTATTTGTATGCAGATTTGTGCACCCGTGTCGTGCAACGCCGCGGAGGTCAGAAGAGGGTATCGGATTCCCCTGGAACTGGAGTTCTGGAATTGGAGTTACAGACGGTTCTTAGCCGCCATGTGGGTGCTGGGGATTGAACCCGGGTCCTCTGCAAGAGCGGTTGGCACGCTTAACCGCTAGGCCATCTCTCTAGCCCCACAGCCTTATTTTAAATAGGCTCAAACTGGAAGCCTATCCGAAAACTGTGGTACATCCATACAAAGGCATACGGTTCAGTCATGAAGAGGAATGCAATATTGCTGTATATGATTTCCATGGACGAATCTCAGTATGTTACACTGAATGACAAGTAACCATTTTCAAAAAGTAACCAAGTAACCAAGCACATCATACCAAAACCATTTCTCCAGTTTCTGAATTGTAGTATATTTAGGTAAGAAGTAACCACTGGGGCTGGAGATATGGCTCAGCAGTTAAGAGCACTGGCCACAGATGACTCAGGTTTGTTTCCTAGCATCCACATGGCTGCTAACACCCATCCAGTTCAGGGGATCTGACGCCCTCTTCTGGGCTCCACGGGCATTTTATTGGCAAGGATGCATTTACTTTTTAAATTTTTATTTATTTATTTATTTTATTAATTTTATTTATTTCTGTATGTGTATGAATGTACTGTCTGCATGCAAGTTTGTGCACCCGTGTCATGCAATGCCGCGGAGGTCAGAAGAGGATCTCGGATTCCCCTGGAACTGGAGTTCTCCTGGAATTGGAGTTTCAGACGGTTCTCGGCCACCATGTGGGTGCTGGGGATCGAACCCGGGTCCTCTGTAAGAGCGGTCAGCGTTTTTAACTGCTAGGCCATCTCTCCAGCCCCTATTTATTATTTTTTATGTGTATTAGCATACTGTCTGCATGTAGGTTGGTGCACCCGTGTCATGCAATGCTGCGGAGGTCAGAAGAGGCGTCGGATTCCCCTGGAACTGGAGTTAAAGATGGTTCTTAGCTGCCATGTGGGGTGCTGGGAATCAAACCCGGGTCCTCTCCCAGAGCAGTCAGTGCTCTTAACCGCTGAGCCATCTCTCCAGCCCCAAGGATGCATTTACACACATGCAGGCAATATACTCATACACATAAAATAAAAATAATTGATCATTTAAGAAATAAAAATAAAAGATAAGACAATTTGATGGAGAAAAATAAAGATGGAAGAGAAGGAAAGGGGGTGGGTGGTTAGGCAGAGAAGCCGACATTTAGAGTCTTGTAGGAGGCAGGAGAGTGAGTTGTATCTGGTGGAAAAGCATTCTAAACAAGGGAACAGCCTGTGCAAACCCCCTAAGGGTGACATGTAGCTGGAATGTTCAAGGAGTAGTTAAGAGGGCATTAAGGTGAGAACCCTGGAAGCAAAGGAGAAAATAGATGAGGTTGAAGGTGACAGAGAGAGGGTCAGAGTGTATGGGATGGCACACAGTGAGCGGCTGTGGAGACTTCAGCTTTTAGATTGAGGAAGGGGGCAGAAGTTAGGGGGAATAGGAGATGGGTGCAGAAACCTGGGTGAGAGACGATGGTGACTTGGAAAAGGTAGATGTGAATGGGGGTGAAGCAGATTGGTTTTTTTTCTGGAGTAAACAAAAAAGCCAAATTCCAATTTTATTTATTTATTACTTATTTATTTATTGTGTGGTTATATGTGCGGATGTGGATGGTTGCGCTTGCCAGGACACACATGTGGAGGTCAGAGGAAAATCTGAGGGACTTGGTTCTCTCCTCCCACCATGTGGGTCACAGGGATTCAGCTTGGGTCACCAGGCTTGGCAGCCAAAACCTTTACCTACTGAGTTATCTTGCCTGTCACTTTTCTGAATTTAAAATTTTTTGGAGAGCAGAGGACATCTTCGAGTTCTCCATTCTCTCCTTTCAACTTTATGTGGGTTCTGGGGCTTGAACTCAGTTCAGCAGGCTTGAGCCACAAGCTCTGCATCCATTGAGCCACCCCACTGTCCCTTTTTTGTGGGGTTTTGGAAGTAGAACAAGAGGATTTTCTGAAAGATTGAAAGGGGGTCAGAGGGCCAGTAAGAGGCTCAGTGGGTAAAGGTGCTTGCACCAAGCCTGACTGTGTGAGCTAGACACCCCCCCCCCCAGGTACATAGTGAAAGAACCGGCTCCTGCATATTGTCCTCTGGTCCACACGTGGGCTGTAGCGCTCACACACACACACACACACACACACACACACATGCATGTTAAATAAATATAATGAGGGCTGGAGACATAGTTCAGTGGTTAAGAGCACTGGCTGCTGTTGCAGAGAGAACCTGGGTTCAGTTCCCAGAACTCACATGGTTGTCTAACAACTGTCTGTAACTCCAGTTCCAGGGGACCTAATGCCCTCTTCTGGCCTCCATGTGCATTGCATGACATGGGTGCTCTTGGCATACATGCGGGTAAAACACTCATACACAAAAAAATAACAATAATACATAAATGTAGTAAAAAGGGGGTGAAAGAGACGGGACTCTAGAATGCCCCAAGTTTTGGCTTGATAAACTGGAAAGAATTCATGACCGATAGCTAAGACCAAACAAGCAGGGTTGGGATTAAGGGACACAGAAGGAAAAGTGGGGTTGGCAAGCTGGACATCGGGTCCAGGCGACCAAGTCAGAGCAGATGTGATGAGAGTCGCCAGGGCACAGACAGGATCTAATCCCGACTGAACCATTTCACTAAGGAAGTGGAGAGTAGGTAGAGAAGGGGATTTGCATAGAGGGACGAATTAGGGAAGAAGACAGAAGCAGCCCAGCAAATAAAGAATGGGGGGGTGGAGGGGAGCTGGGTCACGTGGCATTTCCCCTTTAAGGCTGGGAGTCCTGTCTACTAGGCTTGGTACAAAGATCCTGGGAGGGGCGGTGAAGGCTGATGCGGAGGTTGGAGCAGCGGCTGCAGGAGGGTTGTCACCATATGAAAGCAGACCTTTCTCTCCACCCCAGGAACATTCCATCAAGGTGCTGGAACTGATCTCTACCATCTGGGACGCGGAGCTGCACGTTGCTGGCCTTAGACTCCTCAACAACCTCCCACTTCCTGATTATGCGCACCCCCAGCTGCGCCGGGTCATGCCTGCTTTGATGGAGATCATGCAGTCTGACTACATTCTGGCGCAGGTGTCTGCCCAGCACGGCCATGGCTCCGCATGCCCCCGACCCCCAGCCCTGGCACCTAGAGGAAGAGCAAACGGCTCACCATTCCCCTGCCCAAGCCCAGACTCACCTGCCCTCTGTGGTTTCCTCTATCCCCTACTCAGGTCCAAGCTGTGCGTCTGCTGAGCTCCCTGGCACAGAAAAATGACCTTCTTTACGACATTCTCAACTGCCAGGTGAGAATCGAAGACGAAGAGGGGCTGACGGGATGTCAACTCAGCTATTGGGGAGGGAAGGATTATTCTCCAGACAGACTGAAACTTAATCAATTGTCTTCGTCCTCCTCCTGCCTCTTCAGTAGATTCGACTGGGGGAACAAGAGACAGAATTGAGCCCCCAGTATTGAGTGAGAATCTGATTTATTGGAAAAAGTAGTCAGGCTGGAGAGATGGCTCAGCAGTTAAGAGCACTGGCTGTTCTTGCAGGGGACCCAGGTTTGAATCCCAGCACCCACATGGCAGTTAACAACCAGCCCTAGCTCCAGTTCCAGGGGATCCTATGGCTTCTTCTAACCTCTGCAGGCATTGCACAACTTGGGTGCACTTATATACATACAGGCAATATACTCATCTACATAAAATAAAAATAAATAACTAATATTTTAAAAGAGAGAATAGTCATTTTTTGGGGGGTCTTCTTTGAGACAGGGTCTCCCTTTAGTCCCACAGGGGGCCTAGCACTCGCTATGTAGACCAGGCTGGCCTTGAACTCACAGAGATCCACCTGCCTCTGCCTCCCGAGTGCTGGTAGCACACCCAGTTCTTAGTCGTCATGTGGGTGCTGGGAATCAAACCCTGGTCCTCTGCAAGAGCAGTCAGTGCTTTTAACCTCTGAGCCATCTCTCCAGCCCAAGAATACTCATCTTTAATGGGCTTCTGAACTCCAAGAAACAAAGAAACACAAGAAACAAAAGAGTTAACACATGTAATTTAACACTTTATTATTTTCATTTTATATGTAGGAGTGTATTGCCTGCATATGTGTAAGTGTGCTCCTGTCAGACAGTGTCTGGAGAGGTCACCAGAAGGCGTTCTCCTGGAACTGGAGTTATGGATGTTTTTTAGCCACCATGTGGGTGCTGGGAATTGAACATAGGTCCTCTGTAAGAGCAGCTAGTGCTCTTAACTGCTGAGCCAGCTCTCTAGCCCCTAACACAGGTATTTTATTTTAACAAGTTTTATCGAATATGTTTCCAAATCAAATAATAACATTAAAACTATATGCACGTAGCTGTCATTTAAGCTAATTGTGATTTCTAAAGTTTCCTTAAGCATTACATTATCAAATATCAGACTATTGTTTCTTAAAGAATTACAGAGGTAAGGCTGGGCATGGTGGTACACAGCTTTAATCCCAGCACTTGAAAAGAGACCTCCCCCTGGGCTGGAGAGATGGCCTAGAGGTTAAGAGCGCTGACCGCTCTTACAGAGGATCCTGGTTCGATCCCCAGCACCCACATGGTGGCCGAGAACCATCCGAAACTCCAATTCCAGGAGAACTCCAGTTCCAGGGGAATCCGATACCCTCTTTTGACTTCCGCGGCATTGCACTACACGGGTGCACAAACTTGCATGCAGACAGTACATTCATACACATACAGAAATAAATAAAATTAATAAAAAAAGAAAAGACCACCCCCCTAAAAAAAGGAATTACAGAGGTAAGTTCTGAGGTCTTTGGTCACAAAATCTTCATCAATTAATCAATCAGTTAGTCACTATGTACCTTTTTTATCATTTTCTTTCTTTTTGGTAAAAGCATTTAAAATCAACTCTCTTAAAATGCTTCAAGCATACACTACAGAATTGTTCATTATGGCTACCATGTTGTACATTAGATTCTCAGGGTTTACTCATTTTGTGTAAGTAAAATTTTGCAGCATGGTGGCCCAGGCATTTAGTTCCAGCACTTGGGAGGGAGATGTATGTGGGTCTTTGTGAGATCAAGACCGGCCTGTCTACATAGCGAGTTCCAGGCCAGCTAGGGCTACAGAGAGACCCTGTCACAGAAAAAAGAAAAAAAAAAAAAAAGCATAACCCTGAAACTTAGAAGAGTATACTTAACATGCATAACAAATAAACTTAAGCCTTTAGGCACATCTAGAACATTCTACAACTGTTTCACGTATATTCTTCTCAAGAACACACAAAATATGTATGAAAATCAACTAGAAACTAAGTCTTTATTTTAAAAGTATTATTATTATTATTTTGTCTTTTCGAGACAGGGTCTCCCTGTAACCCCAGCTGTCCTGGAACTCACTCTGTAGACCAGGCTGGCCTTGAACTCACAAAGATCCTCTTGCCTCTAACTCCTGAGTACTAGGATTAAAGGCATGTGCCACCATGCCTGGCTTTTTTTTTTTTGTTTATTATTATTATTATTATTTTGGTCTTTTTGAAACAGGGTTTACCTGTAGCCCCAGCTGTCCTGGAACTCGCTATGTAGACTAGGCTGGCCTCGAACTCACAGAGATCTGCCTGTCTCTGTCTCCCAAATGCTGAGATTAAAGGCATTCTCCACCATGGGTGGCTATTTTAAAAGTTTATTATTATTATTATTATTATTATTATATTATTATTATTGTCTTTTTTGAGGCAGGGTCTCCCTGTAGCCCCAGCTGTCCTGGAACTCACTCTGTAGACCATGCTGGCCTTGAACTCACAGAGATCCACCTGCCTCTGCCTCTCAAGTGCTTGGATTAAAGGCATGTGCCACCACACCTGGCAAGTTTTTATCTTTGTGGATGTGTGGACCTACTTTCCTAGGTCCAGAGAGGGGAAGGAGCGGGGCAGGAGAACAGGTTCATTCGCCAATGGCTACTGACTTAATCATTATGTGCTAGACTGCTAGAGAAAGTCCTGACCAGCGGGGTTTGGAAGCTCCCAGCTCTCTCTCCAACTTTGCCCTATTTCTAACTCTTCCATCCAGCAGTTCCAGAATTGTGGCCGTCATAGTGAAGTGGTAAACAAGTCTGTATGTCTGTATGTGGGTATGTATGCATGAGTGCAGTGCCTTCAGAGACCAGAAGAGGGCATCAGATTCCCTGGAGCTGGAGTTACAGGCAATTGTGAGCCACTGAAAGTGGATGCTGGGAACCAAACTCAGGTCCTCTGCAAGAATAGCCAGTGCTCTTTACCATTGAGCCATCTCTCTAGCCCCCATTTTTTAAGATTTAGTGTCTGTCGCTGGAGAGATGATTCAGCAGTAAAGAACACTGGCTTCTCTTGCAAAGGAACTGAGTTTGGCTCCCAGAACTCACATGGCAGTTAACAACCAGTTCTAGGGGATCTGATAGCCTCCATGTGCACATTGCATGTATGTTGGTGAACAGATACGGTCAGGCAAAACACTCCTATACATAAAATAAAAATAAAGAAAAATTTGTTTTAGTAAAATTTCCACAATCCATATAATCATCATTTGTGTTTTCTGACCAAAGTATAATTACATTGGAAAACAATAATGGAAGGAAAATAAACACACAGAGACACACTAGAGTTGAGACAGTGGGAGAAGAGAGGAAGACTTTTAGAGCTGGCCTGGGATTCCACCCCATTCTCTTTCCACATCACAGGTACATCCCAATCTCCTGAACCTGTTCCAGACCTCCCAGCCAGGGAGTCTGCTGTTCGAGGTCCTGGTGTTTGCAGAGCGGCTGAGTGAGGGCCAAAATGCGTCCCACTACCAAGCTATAAAATGGCATTACAATGAACAGTCCTTGCATGAAGCCCTCTTTGGGGATGAGTCCAGACTGGCCGACCGGCTGCTGTCCCTGGTCATCCACCCCGAGGAGGAGGTCCAGATCCAGGCCTGCAAGGTCATCGTCAGCTTGCAGTGTTCCCACGACTTGGGATCCCGGTCCTCCTGCTGCCGTCCCAGTCATTCCTACTTTAAAAGCGGGCAGTAAGTTAAGGAGAGACAATAAATGCATATGGGAGGGAAGCTTGAGGCTTCAAACATCTATATGTCTGTGACCTTCCAGGCCTGCGTGGAGGCATCATGTGGCAGAGGATGGGCGAGTCTCCCCCCCCAAACACCCCACCTTTGCGTTGAAAAACTGACTCCCTCCTTCTGTTGCTGCCTTTCAAATCTATTTTTTTGTGCAGGTGTGTAGTGTGCATATATGTGTATGCATGCTTGATGTATATGTATGCTCCTGTACACATGGGAACCATCCTCCATACCCTCCCGCTTTATTCACAGAGGCAGGGTCTCACAATTACACAGAAGCTGGCTGGCTAGTCTCTCCTTAGCCAGCTGGCTCTAGGGATCCCCTGTCTCTGTCTTCCAAGGCTAGAAGCACCTACAGCCATCACACCCACGTGGTATTTATAGGAGTTCTAGGGGTCTGAACTTGGGTCCTTGTGCTTGCATGGCAAATGCTTCAACCACTGAGCCATCTCCCCAGCCCCCTTTTTGAATCTGGAGGTGGGAGGAGGAGAGTGCTGTGGTCTGGATGTGGTCAGAGTCTTCCCCCACAAAGTCTTATGTGGAGTTTGGTCTTCAGGTCGCCGAAGTGTCCCTGTGGTGGGACCCCAGCCTCTTTCTGATCTGTCTGGGGCATGCTTCACCATACACGCGTTCCTACGATCATGTGACACCATCTACCACTGAGATCTCTCCAGAGGCTGAACCAGTGGGGTCCTCATCGTGGACTTAGAACCCTCAAGATGATGTGCCGCTTAAGCCTCCTAATAATAAACCCCGTTTCTTCATAAGTACTTCACTCCTAGTATCTTAGTAATGACCTGATTAACAGACCAATGAACGGGAGACAGCACAGAGCATGTCTGAACAAGCCAGGAGGCACCGCAGTACCAACCTTCAAGTCTGAGCGGGTTAGGAACTGACAAAGTCATTTATGCTTTGCGGGTTTTTAAAAAGATTTTTTGGGGGGTGTGGTAGTTTTTAAAATTTTTATTATTATTATTATTATTATTATTATTATTTGGTCTTTTCAAGACAGGGTCTCCCTGTAGCCCCAGCTGTCCTGGAACTCACTCTGTAGACCAGGCTGGCCTTGAACTCACAAAGATCCACTTGCCTCTGCCTCCCGAGTGCTAGGATTAAAGGCGTGCGCCACCACGCCTGGCTCTAAAAATTTATTTATTATTTTTTATGTATATGAATGTACCGTCTGCATGTAGGTTGGTGCACCTGTGTTGTTCAATGCCGCGGAGGTCAGAAGAGGGTGTGTCGGATTCCCCTGGAACTGGAGTTAAAGACAGTTCTCAGGGCTGGAGAGATGGCCTAGCGGTTAAGAGCGCCAACTGCTCTTGCAGAGGACCCGGGTTCGATCCCCAGCACCCACATGGCGGCCGAGAACCGTTTGAAACTCCAATTCCAGGAGAACTCCAGTTCCAGGGGAATCCGACGCCCGCTTCTGACCTCCGCGGCATTGCGCGACACGGGTGCACACACTTGCATGCAGACAGTACATTCATACACATACAGAAATAAATAAAAAATTAATAAAAAAAAAAAAGGTGGATGATGCCAGGTGTGGTAGTGCACACTTTTTTGGGGGGGTTCTTTTTGAGACAGGGTCTCCCCTGTAGTCCCAGCTGGCCTGGGACTCACTCTGTAGACCAGGCTGGCCTTGAACTCACAGAGATCCACCTGCCTCTTCCTCTCTTGAGTTCTGGAATTAAAGGCCTGCGCTACCGTGCCTGGTAACAGTAGTCCATACTTTTAAATCCAGCACTCAGAAGCAGAGGCAGGTGGATCTTTTGTGAGTTCAAGGCCAGCTTGGGGGGCGGGGGCGGCTACTGGGAAACCTGGTCTCAAAAAGAAAAAAGGTGGGCATCGTGGCACACGCCTTTAATCTCAGCACTTGGGAGGCAGAGGCAGGTGGATCTCTGTGAGCTCAAGGCCAGCCTGGTTTACAGAGTGAGTTCTAGGACAGCTGGAGGTACAGGGAGACACTGTCGAAAAAAAATTTTTAATTTAAAATAAAAAAAGAAATGTTCGGATGGAAAGAAAAAGACCACAGACGCCGTCTGAAGGGGTTGGTAGTGTGTGGCGTTTCCTCACACTGCACAGACTAGCACTCACACCCACCTGATGTGAGAATTCCCTCCCTGGGGCGATGCAAACAAAGTCTACCCTTTTCCACCTAAGGTCCCAGCGACAAATCAAAGTACGATTCCACCAACATTCACTCTGAGAATCAATTACTTATAATTGGCTTACTTGCAGAGCATGGGTGAAGGGCTGCTGACTCAAGTGTGGGAGATGCCAAAGCACCTGCACTGGAAGACCTTCACCAGCATGGACAGTGGCCTCCCGGAGCCAGATAGGTGGATTCCGTCCATGAACGCTTTCCAGCCTATATATTCTCATCCCTCCAGAGACCCCCAGGCCAGGAGAAATTACAGAAGTGAATGGCTGTGAGGTGCAGGAGCAGGTGGCTGGAATCTCAGGTGGGGGGTTAGTGACCTTTCACCCTCCTCTGAGGGGACATGGACAGTCAACAGGCAGGTTCAAGACAGGTCTCCAGCAAGCAGGCACACTGAGCTGGTGAAGATGGTGGCCATTTTGCTGAGAGAACCATTTTGCCCGAGCTATGGCTCAACATTACTTGTCACACACAGTGACTAATGGGCTTGAGGAGAGAAGAGATGTATTGTCAGAGTTCAGTTTCAGAAAACAGTGTGTACCAACTGTGGAAGAGATGTAACCCAGATTGGGGGGAAGGGGGTGGCAGGCTGCGACAAAGGGCTGGAGGGCAGAACCCAGGCTGAGCCTCCATGGAAGGACTCCAAGCTGCAGAACTGAGCTTTACTGATGGCCTTGGCACCCACTGGGCCACTGTCTGGAATGCAAGTGTGGACCCCACTTAGCCTCTCCAAAGTAATAAGAACCCTATGTCTCCGCCATGCACCCCTCTGAGAACCCACCTCCAAATGGGCCTTCTCACAGACATTCCTATGAGTCTCCAGCGGGTCTGGAGTCTCAGAGACTGCAGGAGTCCCTTCCAGGAAGCCCGACTCTACCTGCCCAGCCCCAGCCCCCTCCTGCAGGTACCCCTGGCTGCTGCCCTGGGCTGTAGCCCAGGCTGGCCTTGAACTTACTATGTAGCCAGTTCTGTGATTACAGGCCTGCACCACCACACTCAGTTTCCTGGTAACAAACTTTTATTTTGGATGGGCATGGTGACCAACCTTTAATCCCAGCACTAAGGAGGCTGAGGCAGGTGGATCTGAGAGTTCAAGGCCAGCCTGGTCTACATGGTGAGTTCTAGGCCAGCTGGGGCTACAGGAAGACCCTGTCTAAAAAAAAAAAAAAAAAAAAAGGTTTTATTTTACAGTTTAAAGTTTAAAAAAATATTTTTTAATAATTTTATTTATTTCTGTATGTGTATAAATGTACTGTCTGCATGCAAGTCTGTGCACCCGTGTCGTGCAATGCTGCGGAGGTCAGAAGAGGGTGTCAGATTCCCCTGGAACTGGAGTTCTCCTGGAATTGGAGTTTCAGACGGTTCTTGGCTGCCATGTGGGTGCTGGGGATCGAACCTGCATCCTCTGCAAGAGCGGTTGGTGCCATCTCTCCAGCCCTACAGTTTAAAGTTTTAATTGTAAGTAAGCCTTATGAGTTTCCCTATGGCCCTATAGTGTAAAAATCCTGCTTGTCCAGAACCTTTCTTTCTCTTGGGGCTCAGTACACGTGCCAGGAGCAATGCTGGAAGGCAGTAGTGCATCCGGCCTACAGGACAACCTGTGACCACTGTGCCCACACTGGCTGTCTGCCACCCCCACAGAGACAGGGTCTTGTCCCTGAAGCACCTGAGAACCTCACAATCCAGGTCATGGCGGTCACTCAAGCCCTGGCCGCTGTCCTTGCTGCTCTCCTCTCCGGGGTCCTGACCCACAGCTTTATTGAGATCCAGGAGCTTAAAAAGGTTAGCAGACAGCACCCCTAGAGATGAGAGGGTGGGGCCTGGGGGAGCCAGGTGGCTGGAGCAGAAAACAGGAAAGCAGCTCCCCTCCTAGGATGCAGGTTGGGGTGGCATGGAGAGAACCCAGCCACCTCACAGCCGGGGCGGCTCCATCCGCCTTTCCTGGACCTGAAGAGCAGACCAGGCCCCTCTGCTGCTCAGCCCTGGGCTCCTGGGCTCCCGCACACCCTTCCACCTTGTTTCTAGATTCCCCGCCCCTTTCAGGACTTAGAGACCCTTCTAGACACAAGGATTCGGGTTTTTGTTTTTGTTGTTTTGCTTTTTTTTCCTTTTTGAGACAGGGTCTCCCTGTAGTTCCAGTTGTCCTGGAACTCACTATGTAGACTGGGCTGGACTTGAACACATAGAGATCAGCCTGTTTCTGCCTTCCAGGTGCAAGTGCCATCACGCCTGGCTGTTTTGCTTTTTTGAGACAGGGTCCCCCTGGAACTCCTATGTAGACCAGGCTGGCCTCCGTCCTTCACAGTGATCTACCTACCTCTGCCTCCTGAATTCTGGAATTAGTCATGCACCATCATGACCAGTCTTTTTAAAAAAATTGATGGATTGTTGGATGGATGGATGGATGGATGGATGGATGGATGGATGGATGGATGGATGGATAGATTAACTAGTGTATGTGGGGGTGAGAGGACAACTCTGTGGAGTCAGTTCTCTCCCTCCACCTTTACGTGAACCCTGGGGATTGAACTGTGGTCCCTAGGCTCATACAACCAGCTGGGCCATCTCATCACCACCTCTTCCCTCGCTTTCTGCCATCCTCTCTCACCCACTATCTAAACTGCAAGCTGAGACTATTTCCCAGCATCCTTTGGGAGCCACAGGGGTGAGGTAGGACAGGAAAGCAGAGACACGAGAGACGGCCTAACTCCAGCCCCTGACTCTTTTGCTCCCACAAGTCCTGCCATGGGGAGGGTGCAGTGGAAGGTGGAGTGGGAGAATGCACTCTGGAGGGTTCTCATCCCCGACCCGTGGAGACCAGCACTGGTGACCATGTGCTGTGTCTTCAGGGCAACGGGAACAAGTGTAAACACCACAAGGAGTGTTTCAGTTCCTGCTGCCTCATGGATCTAGAAAGAAGGGGAGCCTTCTGCACCGCCAAAGGCAGGAGAGGCATGGCATGCTTGCCTCAGGTGAGACTTGGGCAAGTACAGAGGGGAGGGGAAAACTCCCAAACCCCAGGCCTTCGTTGCCTCCTCCTGGGGGCGGCTTCCACTTGCCACACCTAGTGAACTTCTCATCCTGAAAAACCCAGCAGCCCCTTCTAAGGCTGTCCTCCTTTCAGGCTCCTTTATCCGGGGGGTTATCTGCAGAGCACAGCAGGTTGATACTCACCGTCTGTCTGCCTTTCTCCGAGGTAGGAGCAGGAACTGAGTCACAGTCCTCTGTGAAGCCCCACCCCCAGCTTCGTGACCACACATAGGAGATGCTCAGCAAGTTTGTTGAATGAATAGCTCTTTCCTAACATCCCTGAGGTAGAGGAGATGGGAAAACACACCGTCCCACCTCATGTCCATTTCCCTGCCACTGTGATGTTCGGTTACCAGGTTCAGGGTGCTGCTAGGGCTCGGACCTCAGCTTTCAAGCAGGACCCCAGCCTACATCCTGGCTTTCCCTCTTCCTGTCTTGGGGATCTCTCTGACCTTTTGTTTTCTTGTCCGTCAAGTGGGGCTAATTAATGTCCCTACCTGAGTGGGTGGTTGGGAAGAGTTCACTCTGCTCACTGAAGCTGGGTTGTTCTTAACTGGAAGACCAGGCAGACAGAATGTCTTGTTCCTGTTCTTTGGTCCCGGGCCCAAACTCTTCTGCGGAGGAAGGACCTGGTCTTCATATCCGTGCCTGGGTCAGTGCCAGGGCCTAAAGGAGTCAGCCAGGCATGGCTGGAGGGCCTCTGTTGGGGGTCACTTGTATATTTTATCACGCCCCACCAACACCTCCAGGAGAGAGGTTCTGTTCTAGTTTGCTCTCTGCTGCTTCCATAAACACCAGGATCAAAAGCACTTGAGGAAGAAATGGTTTACTCCATTGTCCGACTCCCAGGTCTCAGTCCACCACTGAGGGAAGTCAGGCTGGAGCTCAAGGCAGGAACCTGGAGGCCGGAGCTGAAGCAGAGAGCACAGGGGAGGCGGCTTACTGGCTTGCTCAGCTACCAAGCACTAGGATCAAAAGCGTGTGCCACCACGCCTGGCTTAAAGACAGTTCTTAGCTGCCATGTGGTGCTGGGAATCGAACCCGGGTCCTCCCCAAGAGCAGTCAGCACTCTTAACCACTGAGCCATCTCTCCAGTCCCTTAAAATTTTATTATTACTTTATATATTTGAGTGTATTGGCTGTATGTCTGCAAGCGCACCCATGTCATGGAGTGCCCAAGGAGGTCAGAAGAGGGTGTCAGATCCCCTGGAACTGGAGTTATGGATGGTTGTTAGCTGCCATATGGGTGCTGGGAATCGAACCAAGTCCTCTGTAAGAGCCAGTGCTCTTAACTCTTGAGGCGTCTCTCCAGCCTCTCAGCTACCTTTCTTATACAGCCTAGGCCTCCTGCCTGGAGACAGCATGGAGGGCTGAGCCTCCTGCATCCAGGCAGTCTCTCCCAGACTGCTGCAGGCAGATCTGATCCAGTAGTTCTTCAATTGCAGTTCCTCTTCCCTGCCTACTCTAGGTAGTATCAAGTTGACAAAAACGAACCACAACAGTTCTGAATAACTTCCCTACTTGACAGAGGAGGGAACTGAGTCACGCAGGCTGCCCAGTTGCTGGGCTGCACGCTGGCCACAAGATTTAGTGCCTCAGATCAGGGCACTTGCGCTCTTGCCCTGCCCCACAAACAATGCACCCCCTCCCTTCCTCCACCCGGGATCTACACCTCACTCTCCCCGATCCTCCTGCAGACCAAGGGGCCCCTGAACATCCTGTGTCCGTGCCGAATTGGCTTGAGCTGCTCATTCAAGGACTCCATGTGTCCCCGCCGGTGCCAAATGTTTTAGAGGAAGACGCAGACTGCAGCTGAGACTGCTGGCTGCTGCTCCCAGAAGCCCACAGCACATCCTGCCCTGCAGCATTAAAGGCACTTTCTGGCTCTGGCCTCTGTCTGCACTTTGTGGGGAGAGTGAGGCATAAGGGCTTCAGCTTTGTCCTGAGCTGGGGGAGGAGGTGGAGCAGGCACAATACGTACCCTCAGGGGGAGGGGCAGGGATGATGGATGAGCCTGGGGAAAAAGTGTTAGAGGTGGATAGGGTGTGGTCCAGAGGGACTGAGAAGGGGAGCTGAATGTTTTGCCAGGGAACAAAAGGGTGGAGGTCATCAAGAGATGTATAAATGCAAGAAGGTGGCCAGTGGGAGCATTCCGTGGGTAAAGGTGCTTGCAGTTTAGCCTGAGTTCCATAGTCAGGTCCCACATGGTAGGAGACCACAGACTCCTGAAAGTCGTCCTCTGACTCCACACATGTGGCATAGTGCACACCCATGCACACACTAAATAAATAAATGTACTTTTTTCTTTTTGTCTTTTTGAGACAGGGCTTACCTGTAGCCCCAACTGTCCTGGAACTCACTATGTAGACCAGGCTGGCCTTGAACTCCCAGAGATCTACCTGCCTCTGCCTCCTGAGTGCTGGGATTAAAAGTGTACACCACCATGCCTAGCAATAAATGTACTTAAAAAATGTACTTTTAAAAACTTAAAATGCAAGAATACAGGGTTGTAGAGTTGGCTCAGCAATTAAGAGTGCTGTCTGCTCTCACAGAACCCAGGTTCAGTTCCCAGCTTCCACATGGCAGGTTGCAACCTCCTACAACTCCAGCTCCAAGAGATATAATATCTTCTGGCCTCCACTGGTTAGGGTTAGGGTCAGAACTGACAAGGTAAAATGCTGAATTTCCGTCTTTTCAAGGTGGCTGTTTTGGGGAGCTGGAGAGATGGCTTAGCAGCTGCAAAGGGCGGAAGTTCAGTTCCCAGCATCCACGTAAGGTAGCTGACAACTGCCTGTAACTCTGGCTCCAGGAGATCCAACGCCCTCTTCTGGCCTCTGAGGGCACCGAATTCACTTGCACACATCCACACTAAGTCACACACCTACACATAATTAAAAACAAAATCCCCATCCCCCCAAAAGTGGAGTGTGACAGAGGAAGACACCAGATGTGGCACTATGGCATCCGTGCACATGCACACACATAAATAAAATATACAATTTCCCTTTTCTTTTTGCCTTTACTTTTTTTTTTAATCTCTTTTTGTTTGAGATAGGGTCTCCTTATAGTCCCAGCTGGCCTGGAGCTCACTATGTAGGCCATGCTGGCCTTGATCTCACAGAGATCTGTTTGCCTCTGCCTTGCCTTCCAAGTGCTGAGATTAAAGATGTGCACCACCACACTCAACTGGTTTTTTTTTTTCCCTTTACTTTTGTTTTCCATCTTGGTTCAAGTGGCTGGACCTAACCTGTTGGGACTCTGGACACAGGCCTCTGGTCACATTACCAAAAGGAAGTTGGGCATGGTGTCTCATCCCTCAAACCCCAGTATCACAAAGGCAAAGGCAGGAGGGTGGAGAGTTGGCTTGGACTACATAGTGATATGCTGGCTCAAAAACACAAAACACAAAGAAAGAACTACTAACGGCTGGTGAGATGGCTCAGCAGGGAAGGGCATTGGCCATTCAAGCTTGGAGACCTGAGTTCAATCCCTGGAAACCCACATGAAGATGGAAGGAAAGAAGCTACTCCACAAAGGGAGTACACAGTGTACACCGCCCCCCCCCCCACATCAGGCACATACAACAGAATAATAAAGTTAAAGAAGAAGAGTTATGCCAGGTGTGGTGGCACATGCCTTTAGTCCCAGCACTTACGAGGCAGAGGTGGATCTCTGGGAATTCAAGGCCAGCCCGGTCTATGTAGTGAGTTTCAGGCCAGCTTGGGCTAAAGGGAGAGCCTGTCTCAAAAAAGAAAAAAAAAAGAATTATGGACTGGTGAGATGCTTCAGTGAGTTAAGGCGATTGCTGCCAAGCCTGAGGACCTGAGTTCTCTTTCTACGTGCATGGTGGAAGAAGAGAACACACTCCTGCAAGCTGTCCTCTGACTTTAACTTGTGTGCTATGGCACCTCCAAGAAAGAAAGAAAGAAAGAAAGAAAGAAAGAAAGAAAGAAAGAAAGAAAGAAAGAAAGAAAGAAAGAGAGAGAGAGAGAGAGAGAGAGAGAGAGAAAGAAAGGAAAAGAAAGAAAGAGAGGAAGGAAGGAAGGAAGGAAGGAAGGAAGGAAGGAAGGAAGAAAGCAAGGAAGGGAAAGAAAGCTATTAAGATGATTGTGGCTATCGGCAGCCTGGAACAGGCCATACCTTTCTAGGCATCTCTACTCCTAGATTTAGGTTAAATAAGCTATTAAATTTACTGTTTTTCCTCAATTACTTTTGGTTGGGTTTCTGTTACTTGAAACCAAATAAGTTGAGAGACCTTTAAAAACTAATTGGGGGCTGGAGAGATGGCTCAGAAGTTAGGAGTACTGGGTTATTTTTGCCTAGGACCCGAGTTCAGTTTCCAGCACCCTTGTGGAGGCTAACGCCACCAGTTCCAGGGGATCAGATGCCCTCTTCTGGCCTCTGTGAGCATTGCATGCATGGGTGCACTTGTATACATGTAGGCAAAGCTTTCATACAACTAAGTAAATAAATAAATAAAATAAATAAATAAGGGCTGGAGAGATGGCTCAGTGGTTAAGAGCACCGACTGCTCTTGGAGAGGACCTGGGTTCCATTCCCAGCATCCACATGGTGGCTAAGAACCGTCTTTAACTCCAGTTCCAGGGAATCCGACACCCTTTTGTGACCTCCGAGGCATTGCATGACACGGGTGCACAAACCTAAATGCAGACAGTACATTTGTACACATTAAAAAAAATAATAATAAAAAAATTAATCCAGGCATGGTGGAGCACGCCTTTAATCCTAGCACTTGGGAGGCAAAGGCAGGTGGATCTTTGTGAGTTCAAGGCATGCCTGGTCTACATAGTGAGTTCCAGGACAGCCAGAGCTACAGGAAGACCCTGTCACAAAAAGACCAAAAAAAATGAGCTCCATGGGGCTGGAGAGATGGCTCAGCCATTAAGAGCACTGACTGCTCTTGCAGAGGACCCGGGTTTGATTCCCAGCACCCACAGGGTGGCTAAGAACCATCTTTAACTCCAGTTCCAGGGGAATCCGACACCCTCCTCTGACCTCTGAGACATTGCACGACACGGGTGCACAAACCTACATGAAGATAGTACATTCATACACATAAAAAAATAAAAAAAATTAAAAAAGATTAAAAAAAAAAAAGGAGCTCTAGTCTCCCAATCAGTTAGCTCGCAGTACTTATACGACAGTGTGGGTGAAACAAAAAGACCAAAAAAAAAATTAATTAACTATTATTATATATGTGTGTAGGAGCACCTGTGGAGTCAGAGACTAACTTGTGGGAGTCAGCTCTTTTCTTCTACCACGTGAGTCCCAGAGAGCTGAGCTCTGGTCATCAGGCTTGGTGCACCTTTACCCACTGAGCCATCTCACTTGCTTGTTGCAGTGTGGGAATTAGATACAGACTCTGACCCATAGCTTTCTGCAGGGGACTATCAGTATTCCCCCCACCTGGCTGTGTCAGAGGTGTGAAATAACCTCCAGGCTAAGCCAACAATGGCCTATACTTATAATTCCAGCACTCAGAAGGCTGAGGCAGGAGGATTGCTGCAAGTTCCAAGCCAGCCTGGGCTATAGAAACCTCATTTATAAGGCTGGGTGTGGTGGCACACGCCTTTAATCCTAGCACTTGGGAGGCAAAGGCTGGCAGATCGCTGTGAGTTCAAGGCCAGCTTGGTCTACAGAGTGAGTTCCAGGACAGCTGGGACTAAAGGGAGACCCTGTCTTAAAAAGCCAAAAAAAGAAAAAAAAAAAAAGCCTGATTTATAAAGCAATGTCATGATCCATTGAGCTTTTCTTCCAATCCAAGGCTGAAGACAGAACACCATGAATTCACCAAACACCACTTCTTTTTTTTTTTTTCCTCTTTTCATTGTTTGCTTGTTGTTTTTGAGGTAGCATCTTCACATAGCCTCAGCTGGCCTGGAACTCACTATGTAGACCAGGCTGGCCTTGAACTCACAGAGATTCGCCTGCCTTTGTCTCTCCAGTGCTGGGATTAAAGGCATGCACCACGATGCCCAGCTCCTTCTCTTCGTCCTTGGAATGGTCCTGGTCAGCAGAGGACAGTGATGGGGAATTTTTTGACAAAGCTAAAAAGAGGAGAAGGGAAGGATGAGAGAGAAAGAAAAACAGTCAAGAGATTTGGTCAGGAAAGGGACTTAGTGTGCCATGTGACAGGAGGGGGCGGGTACAGAAAAGCACTGGAAGATACGTGCCCAGGAGGGCAGACAGGAGCAGACTAGGCAAGCATTCTATCGTGGATGGAGCCACGCTCCCAGCAGTTATGCTTTGTGTTGAGAGCCATTTAGAGTCTGATGTGAGCTTGTTTGTACAAGCACATTCTCTACAAGGCTTCATACAACTGTCATGTTTGGATCACATTTTGGATGTGACCACTTCATACTCAGCCACACCTCTGCTTAAACGCTCCTCCCCAAGTCCTGGCCTTTGTGTCCCTTGGCATGTGATGGTTAGGATTTAAGAGCTCCATGGTGGCTCATGCCTTTAATCCCAGCACTCAGAAGGCAGAAGCAGGTGAATTTCTGGGAGTTTGAGGTCAGCCTGGTCTACATAGCAAGTTCCAGGCCAGCCAGGGCTTCATAGTGAGACCCTATTTGAGAAAACAAAAACAAAGGGCTGGAGAAATGGCTGAGCAGTTAAGAGCACTGGCTGCTTTTGCAGAAGACCTGGGTTCAGTTCCCAGTTACAGGGGATCCAATGCCCTCTTCTGGTCTCCACAGATATTGCACATGTGTGGTGGACTTACATACATACAGGCAAAATACTCATATATGTTAAATAAAAGCAAATAAACTATTAAATAATAAATAAATAAATAAATAAGTTGACATATAAACTGCAGTTGTGCTTAGAGTACCTCCTTGAGTCACAGCAAGTCCTTATAAACCAGACCTGGATGGGAGATGCTGGCCTGGCTTGCATTACCTGCTGGCCAGTGGAACTGCATAGTCCCCTCCGAGGAATTCTGTGCAATGACTGGGAAGGAAGCCTAGTAGGACAGAGACGAGCCTCTAAGGACACTCTGCGTCTTAAGAAGTGAGGGAAGAAGGGGTGGAGCGATGGCTCAGTGGCGAAAAGCACTGGCTGCTCTTGCAGAGGACCCGGGTTCAATTCCCAGCTGACCACCATCTGTAACTCTAGTTCCAGCGGATCTGACGCCTTCTTCTGGCCTCTTCAGTCTTTGCATTACATGGGTGTACTTACATATATGTAGGCAAAACATTCGTAAACATAAAATAAAAACAAAAGTGAATTTTTAAAATTTAAAATTTTTAACTTTTAAAAGTTAGGGAGGAAGAGAAGGCTGGAGAATTCCAAAATAAGTTTCTGTCTGGCCACCAGGATGGTTCAGTGGGTAAGGTACTTGCTTCCAAGCAGGACAACCTGAGTTAATCTCTGGAAAGAGAGAACTGATCCCTGAAGTCCTCTGCCCTTCACTCTGTGGCATGTATACACACACACACACACACACACACACACACAAATAAATAAATGTAATACATTTAAAAGCATAAGCCCTGGGGCTGGAGAGATGGCTCAGCGGTTAAAGAGTGCCGACTGCTCTTGCAGAGGATCCAGGTTTGATTCACAGCACCCACATGGCAGCTAAGAACTGTCTTTAACTCCAGTTCCAGGGGAATCCAATGCCCTCTTCTGTCCTCCGTGGCATTGCATGACCCGGGTGCACAAACCTACATGCAGACAGTACACTCATACACATAAAAATAATAATAATAATAAAAAAGCATAAGCCCAAGTCTAGGCAGTCCACTGAGTTTCCACAACGACACCTAGGGAATTGTATAACCAACTACAAAAAATGGAATTGGGTGCTGCAGAGATAGCCTAGTGGTTAAGAGTGCTGTCTGCTCTTGCAGAGGACCCGGGTTCGATCCCCAGCACCTACATGGCAGCTGAAAACCGTCTTTAACTTCAGTTACAGGGGAATCCAACACCCTCTTCTGACCTCTGCGGCATCGCATGACACGGTGCACAGACCTACATGCAGACAGTACATTCATATACATACAAAAATAAATAAAATTAAAAAAATGGAATTGGACCTTCTCTTACACCATGCACAAAAGTAATTCAAATAATTAATGCCCTAAATATAGACCCCAAATTATAGAAATTCTAGGGAAAAAAAAGTATGGGAAAACTACACAACAAGGATCTTGACAGGGATATTTCTTGGCAGATGGGGCACAAAAGCCAGAAACAAACAAGTCAGACTTCATCCAATTAAAAAGCTTCTTGAGGGGCTGGAGAGACGGCTCAGCAGTTAAGAGCACCAACTGCTCTTGCAGAGGACCTGGATTCGATTCCTAGCACCCACATGGTGGCTAAGAACCATCTGTAACTCCAGTTTCGGGGGAATCTGATGCCCTCTTCTGACTCCCGCAGCACTGCATGACACGGGTGCATCGACCTACATGCAGACAGTACACTCATACACATAAAAAAAATGTTGTAAAAAGCTTCTTCATAGCAAGAGGAACAAAAAACAAAGCATCTGAGATTAGGAGAAAATATTTGTCTATTTGATAAGGGGTTGTTATCCAAAATACACAAAGAACTCACAGCACTCAATAGTAAAGTGCTGCCTTAGTTGGCAAGGTGCTTACCTGCCACTGGATTTGATCCTGTACTGCATAAACAGGGAGGTCATTCTTGTCTCTGATCCCAACAGTTGGAGGTGGAGGCAGAAGTTCCAAGTCTCCTTGTTACACAGGCAGTTTGAGCTTAGCTTGGTATACAAGACCCTGTAACGAAAATAAACAGTCGCTTCCTTGCGAGTCGCCTTCCCAGGCCTGTGTCCGAGTCTTCCCCATTGTGGGCCACTCAGACGCCGAAGCTCTAACTGCAGCCATGAGCAGCAACGAGTGCTTCAAGTGTGGACGATCTGGCCACTGGGCCAGGGAGTGCCCTACCGGTGGCGGTTGCGGTCGTGGAATGAGAAGCCGTGGCAGAGGTGGTTTTACCTCGGATAGAGGGTTCCAGTTTGTTTCCTCATCTCTTCCAGACATCTGTTATCGCTGTGGTGAGTCTGGTCATTTTGCCAAGGATTGTGATCTTCAGGAGGATGCCTGCTATAACTGCGGTAGAGGTGGCCACATTGCCAAGGACTGCAAGGAACCCAAGAGAGAGAGAGAGCAATGCTGCTACAACTGTGGCAAGCCAGGCCACCTGGCTCGTGACTGTGACCATGCAGATGAGCAGAAGTGCTATTCTTGTGGAGAATTTGGACATATTCAAAAAGACTGCACCAAAGTGAAGTGCTATAGGTGTGGAGAAACTGGTCACGTAGCCATCAATTGCAGCAAGACAAGTGAAATCAACTGTTACCGCTGTGGCGAGTCAGGGCATCTTGCACGGGAAGGCACGAATGAGGCTACAGCCTAATTATTTTCCTTTGTCGCCGTTCCTTTTTCTGATTGATGGTTGTATTATTTTCTCTGAATCCTCTTCACTGGCCAAAGGTTGGCAGATAGAGGCTGTTCCCAGGCTAGTGAGCTTTACTTGCAGTGTAAAAGGAGGAAAGGGGTGGAAAAAAAAACGAATTTCTGCATTTAACTACAAAAAAAGTTTATGTTTAGTTTGGTAGAGGTGTTATGTATAATGCTTTGTTAAAGAACCCCCTTTCCGTGCCACTGGTGAATAGGGATTAATGAATGGGAAGAGACAAGTCAGACCAGTAAGCCCTTCTGGGTTTCTTGTGTTCCCATGTAGGAGGTAAAACCAGTTCTGGAAGTATCTGAGCTTCCATAAATAACTTTAATTTTTAGCATATTGATGGCCTTGGATTGTCTGACCTCAGTAGCTATTAAATAACATCAAGTAACATCTATATCAGGCCCTCATAGAACATACAGTTGAGTGGGAGTAAACAAAATGAAAAGACATGTTAATGGCTATGCTAGAGATTGGGTTAAAAGCCTAGACAGGATCAGCTTCATCGTAATGTTGATGCTGGAAATACAGATGGCGATGGCAAGGTGTAGAACACATTTTTTTCAAAGACAAAATCTAAAACCCAGAGTAAACATCGATGCTCAGTTAGCATAATTTGGAGGTATTCAGGAATTGCAGAGAAATGCATTTTCACAGAAATCAAGATGTTATTTTTGTATACTATATCACTTAGACAACTGTGTTTCATTTGCTGTAATCAGTTTTTTAAAAGTGAGATGGAATAAGCAACTGAAGTCCTAGAAAATAGAAAATGTAATTTTAAACTATTCCAATAAAGCTGGAGGAGGAAGGGGAGTTTGACTAAAGTTCTTTTTGTTTGTTTTAAATTTTCACCAGTGTATATAGAACAAAATACCATATTAAAGAGGGGAATGTGGAGGACTAAAAAAAAAAATATTAAAAAAAAAACAACAAAAAAAAAACCAAAACAAGACCCTGTATCAAAAACAAAGGAAAGCCGGGCATGGTGGTGCACTCCTTTAATCCCAGCACTCAGGAGTCAGAGGCAGGCAGATCTCTGTAATCTCCTTGAGGCCAGCCTGGTCTACACAGTGAGTCCCAGGCCAGCTGGGGCTACAGGGACACCTGGTCTCAAAAAGACAAAAACCAAGCAAACAAACAAACAAACAACAACAACAAAAAAACCCACAAAGGAAAAACATTTTCATTAAAAAATGTTTGGGCTGGAGAGCTGGCTCTATGGTTAAGAACACTGACTGCTCTTGCAGAGAACCCATGTTAGGTTCCCAGCACTCACATGGCCCTAACACCCATCTATAGCTCTGGACCAGGGGATCTGATGCCCTCTTCTGGCCTCCGTGAGCATTGCATGCATGTAGTACTCTTACATGCATGGAGGCAAAACATTAATACCCATAAAATCTTTTTTTGTTGTTTTTTGTTTTTGACAGAGTATCCCTTGTCCCAGCCTGCCTGGAACTCACTATATGGACCAGGCTTGTCTAGATCTCATGGAGATTGGCTTTCTTCTGCTTCCCTGCAGCTGGGATGTGTCACTAGTACCCAGTCCTTGAAAATAAAAACTCGGGGAATTTCCTTGTTCTATACAGTACAGAGAATTATCTATAACAGCTGCGCATGCTTTTTTTTTTTAAGACTATGTAGCCCTGGCCAGCTTGGAACTCCCTATTGTATACCAGGCTCTGCCTCCTGAGATCTGGGACTAAAGGCATTTGCTACCGGTGCTTACACATACCCAGCAGAAACTGGCCTGGGAGGGCCCCAGCAGCTGGAGTTCCCCATAGATTCCAGGGCAGAGCAGGGTGTTGAGGCTTGCAAGTAAAAGAACAGATATTGGCAGATAGAGATGACGTCAGCAGATAGAGATGACGTCGGCAGATAGAGATGACGTTGGAAGATAGATAGAGATGATGTCGGCAGATAGATAGAGATGACGGCACATAGATAGAGATGACTTCGGCAGATAGAGATGACGTCAGCAGATCATCACTCCATCTAGCGGAATTGGTGCGGAACAGCATGCTGGGCTTCCCACCCGAGCTTCAGGCAGAGCTGAGCACTTTTCCCAGGATGAGATTCTGGTTTCTCTTTCCTGTCACAAGCATCTTTATGCGAGGGGTAAACAATAGAAAACATTGGAAATTATTTACTTTCCAGCTGTTCTCAAGGGAGAACAACTTTCTTTTCATATTTATTTTGTTTTTAATTATGTGTGTGTATGTGTATGCAGGTGCCCATGGAGGCCAGAAGAGAGTGTTGGATCCCCTGTAACTGGAGTTACAGGCAGTTGTGGGCCAGCTGAAGGGGGCGCTGGGAACCAAATGGGGGTCCAGTACAAGAGCCATCTCTCCAGCCCCTGAGCACAGTGTTTCCAATACTTCAACTGCTTCCTGTTCTTACCTCTTTCCGTTACAGAGCCACAGGGCCAGCTTGGCCCTGGACAGCAAGTTTTAGAGGTCATGTGAGACAAAGGTGCTTGGGTCTGAAGTGGAGGGGAGCAACCTCACTTCAAATGTCAGCTTCTCAGGAAGCTCAGTCTCTGACAAGCTAGCAATACAGACCTGAGTAGACATTCCTCCAAAGAAGGCATAAAAATGAAAAGGTATGGGCTGTCATTAACCAGCAAAGAAATGCCACCGGACGGGCTGGAGAGATGGCTCAGCGGTTAAGAGCACCAACTGCTCTTGCAGAGGACCTGGGTTCGATTCCCAGCACCCACATGGCGGCTGAGAACCATCTTTAACTCCAGTTCCAGGGGAATCTGATGCCCTTTTCTGACCTCCGCAGCATTGCACGACACGGGTGCACCAACCTACATGCAGACAGAACACTCATACACATAAAAAATAATAAATAAATTAAAAAAAGAGAGAAATGCCGCTGGGAACTGACGGAGCAGGTGTGGTTGCTTGTCCACCATCCCAGCCGTTGGGAGGCTGAGGCAGGAAGATCTGGAGTCTGAAGGCAGCCTGAGTTGCGTAATGACAAGGCTCTGTGCTTGATCCGAACACTGTATATAAATGAAAGCACATTAGCAAGAAAAACAACATTTTCATTCAGAATATAGGAGACTTAACCAAAACTGTGCCCCCAGGAGGAAGTTAGAATTTGGGATTTGGATACCATTTTAAACATTTGTTTTACATTTATTTATCTATTTATATGTGTGAGTACATGGAGACGTGTAACGGAGGACCAAGGGCAACCCATAGGAGTCAGCTCTCTCCTTCAACCATGTGGGTCCTGGGGATTGAACTCATGTCATCAGGCTTGGCAGCAAGCTCCTTTACCACATAAGCTATCTTGCCAGCCCTACTCCCTCTTTTTGGTAACAGGTTTTCAGTATCCATTTTATATTATTGGTTCCCTTCTGTTCAGATGGGCCTACTTCTGGTGCTCAGAGGCCCCAGGCAGCCGGCCCCTTGCTGCATTCCAGACAGTGCAGGCCCACAAGACCCAGCACTAAGGTTGTTTGGTTTGTTGTTTGGTTTGTTGTTTTGTTGGGTACGATGCTGCAAACTTCCCTCACTCTGTACTGAGTTTCAAAAGCAGGGAGCTCCCAAAACCAGGTTGTCACATGGGAGGGAGTGCCAGTGACTCGAGGGACAGCTTGAAAATATGTGTATGAGTGTTTTCCCTGCACGTACGTAAGTGCACCCATGTCATACAATGCCTGTGGAGGCCAGAAAAAGGGGTTGGATCCCCTGGAATTGGAGTTGTGGATGGTTGTTAGCTACCATGTAGGGGCTGGGAACCTAGGCTGGATCCTCTGCAAGAACAGCCAGTGCTCTTCATCACTGAAACATCTCAGAGGATAACTGCAAAACAAAACAAGACATTTTATTTACCTTTTTTTGGTCTTTTTTTGAGACAGGGTCTCCCTTTAGTCCCAGCTGGCCTGGAGCTCGCTATGTAGACAAGATGGCCTTGAACTCAGAGATCTGCCTGCCTCTGCCTCCCTTGCTGGTATTAAAGGCGTGCACCACCACACCCAAATGACATTTTATTTACTTTTGTGGGAAGAGACAAATACTTGTGCCACAGTATACATATGGAGGTCAGAGGACAACTTGGAGTTGGTTCTTGTTCTAATTTGCTTTCAATTGGGGTGACAAAACACTCTGAACAACACCAACTTGGGGAACAGAGGGTTTATTCGGCTCTGGTCTCCTGGGTCACAGTTCATCACTCAGGGAGCCCAAGGCAGGAACTCAGGGCAGGAACCTGGAAGCAGGAGCTGAAGCACAGGCCACGGAGGAATGCTGCTTACTGGCTTGCTGCCCTGGTCCACGCGCACCTGCTTTATTTATTTATTTATTTAGTATTTTTTGAGACAGGGTTTCCCCGTAGCCCCAGCTAGCCTGGAACTCTCTAGGTAGACTTGAACTCACAGAGATCCTCCTGCCTCTGCCTCCTGAGTGCCAGGATTAAAGGCCTGAGCCACCACACCATGGCCTCATCTGCTTTTTTATTTTTATTTATTTGTTTTTGTGTGTGTGTGTGTGTTTTCGAGACAGGGTCTCCTGTAGCCCCAGCTGTCCTGGAACTCACTCTGTAGACCAGGCTGGCCTTGAACTCACAAAGATCCGCCTGCCTCTGCCTCCCAAGTGCTAGGATTAAAGGCGTGGGCCACCACTCTTATACAATACATAACAACCTGCCCAGGTGTGGCACCGCCCACAATGGGCTGGGCCCTCCCACATTACTCAACAACCAAGAAAATACCCCACAGGCATGGCCACAGGCCAGTTCAATGGAGGCGATTCTCTAATTGAGGCTCCCTCAACCCAGGTGTGTCAAGTTGACACTTAAGCTATTCAGCACAGTTCTCTCCTTCTACCATGTGGGTCCTGGGGGGTTGAACTCAGATACTCAGGCTTGGCAGCAAGCACCTTTATCTGCTGAGCCATCTCGCCTGCCAGGACATCTTCACAAGCTTCAGAACAGGTTAACTATCCGTGAGTTCCAGTCTTGGTGGAGAAATGTGTATTCAAACTGCAGCAATGGCCAAATGCTCCTTTTTTTTTTCAGGCAAGCTTGAGTTTCTCAGGTTCAGTGCAGATAAACAAGAACCATTCTGTCCTAGAACTCACTCTGTAGACCAGGCTGGCCTTGAACTCACAAAGAACCGCCTGCCTCTGCCTCCTGAGTACTAGGATTAAAGGCGTTCACCACCATGTCCAGCCATTCTCAGTATTTTGATTAGAAAGGATTTAATAGAGGAATGGAGGGCTGAGGTCCAGGTCCCTACTCACTCTGCACACTAAAGATGCTTTCCTCAGTGTTGCCCAGAGCCTAACACTGCAGACACCATGGTCAGTGTAGATATATGGATAAACATGGCTGTGTGTCTCTCTCAAGGCTGAGTGGAACTTCTGCCCCCAGCCATGGGAGAGGTGCTGAAAGCCCTTTATGCTGGGCACCAACTCAAGTGTGGTAAGTGCTGCTCTGGCCATTGTGAGATGAAGAATTCTGCCTGGACAGACAAGTCAAGAGTGATAAGGAGGACCGACTCTGTCTAGTCTTTCCACTTTCCCGCTTCCGATTATGGTGAAAGGGTGTGATTTTGGGGGGGGGGGTATCACACACACCAGTACTGTGATCTCTGGACCTCATGAGATCTATATGCCCCTGTCTAGTTAAGCTTTAATGACTTGGGGCTGTGGCTGCTTACAGCTGAATGCAGTCCTAACTCTGAAGACCATTGTTGTTTTTTTTTTTTTTCGTTGTTGTTGTTTGTTGTTTTTTAGGTGGGGTTGATCTTTTTTTTAATTTTTTTTATTAATTTTTATTTATTTCTGTATGTGTTTGAATGTACTGTCTGCATGCAAGTCTGTGCACCCGTGTCGTGCAATGCTGCGGAGGTCAGAAGAGGGTTTCGGATTCCCCTGGAACTGGAGTTCTCCTGGAATTGGAGTTTCAGACGGCTCTCGGCCGCCATGTGGGTGCTGGGGATCGAACCCGGGTCCTCTGCAAGAGTGGTCGGTGCTCCCAACCGCTAGGCTATCTCTCCAGCCCTTAATTTAAGTTTTTATGTGTGTGAGTATACTGTCTGCATGTTGGTTGGTGCATGAGGAGGTCAGAAGAGGGTGTCGGATTCCCCTGAACCTGGAGTTAAAGATGGTTCTTAGCAGCCATGTGGGTGCTGGGAATCGAACCTGGGTCCTCTGCAAGAGTGGTCAGCAGTCTTAACCACTGGGCCATCTCTCCAGCCCCCTTAAGTAGTGTTTTAAAATCACATTTATTTCTTTATTCAGTTGTGATGTGTCTGGGCATGTTCACCATAGCTCCTATGTGGAAGATGAAGGAGAACTTGTGCTATTAGGCACTGCCTTAAGCTCTCTGAAACTGTCTCTGTATCCATCAAGTAGTTGTTCTCTCTCCCAGGGTCACAGGATTTTCTGGGAAGAAGTCCACAGCAATCGGTAGGCTTCTGAGCCATCAGCACGTGGGTGGCGTCAATTGGCTGTCACGGCTGGGAGGGGCGAATGTATAAGACCCAGGGAAAGGATGGCTGTCCTGATCCACCGCAGTGACCCAGGGCCCCAGAGCCAGTGCTGCCTGCACCTGCCTGCCTGCGTCAGGAAGCTCAGGGGATGATGAGGGCATTTATCATGGGGTGACAGCTCTTCGGGAATAGGGGGCTCCGGGGTGGGCCTACTTCACAACTCTGTCTCTAGTCCCCTCTGTTCACTGGGTCATCCCTGATCCCAGTCCCTCTCTGCTGTTTCTGGTACTGGTGGGCAAAGTCTTGCTGACGCAGCAAGGAGAGGCAGGAGGCGGGGAAGGTTGCAGATGAGCTTTAATGGCCGAGTTGGATGACGTGGGACGCGGGACGGGTAGAGGAGGGAGAGGTTTCAGATGCTTTCACTCCCTGGAACGCCCGACATCCATGCAGATGCCGTAGTTGGTGTTGGTAATGGCACCGATGATGCTCTTGTCCCCCTCGCAGGACAGGCCCCGCTCACAGGGACACCTGTAGTAAATCCCGTAGAGGGTCTGCGGAGAGGAAGACCGCAGAGTCACAGACGGACGTCCTCCGCCAGGGGGCGCGATGGGCCCAGGAGCCCTAGGATCAGCTCTCCACTGACTGACTCACTCTTAACCAACTTGATTTTTTTTTTTTTTTTTTTTTTTTTTTNAGTTCCAGGCCCAGCTGGGGCTACAGGGGTACACCTGGTCTCAAAAGACAAAAAACCAAGCAAACAAACAAACAAACAACAACCAACAAAAAAAAAACCCACAAAGGGAGAAAAAAACATTTTCATTTTAAAAATGTTTTGGCTGGAGAGCTGCTCTATGGTTAAAAACACTGACCGCTCTTGCAGAGACCCATGTTAGGTTCCCAGCACTCACCATGGCCCTAACACCCATCTATAGCTCTGGACCAGGGGATCTGATGCCCCTCTCTGACCTCCCTGGGCATTGCATGCATGTAGTACTCTTACATGCATGGAGGCAAAACATTAATACCCAATAAATCTTTTTGTTGTTTATGTTTTCTGAACAGAGTATCCCTTGTCCCAGCCTTGCCTGGAACTCACTATGGACCAGGCTGTAACGTCTAGATCTCATGTGGTAAAGGGATGGCTCTACTCTCTTCCTGCTTCTCCCTCCCCTTCTCTCGCTCTTCCCCCCCCTCCTTCTCCCTCCTCCTCCCTCTTCCTCTCTCTTCTCCTCTCGCTCCGCTCTCCTCTTCTTTTTTCCTTTCCTCTCTTCCTCCTCCTCCGCCTCTCCTTCCTCCTCCTCTCTTCTCCGCTCTCCTCTCTGCCCTCCTCTTCCTTCTCTGCCTGCCCTTTTTCTCTTCTCTTTACTCCCTTGTCTTGCTCCTTCTCTCTTCTTCCTCTCTCCCCTCCCCTCCCTTCCCCCTCTTCCTTCCTCTCCCTCCCCCCTCCCTCTCTCTTCTCCCTCCTCTTTCTTCCCCTTCTTTCGCTGGCTCCCCCTTCTTCTCTCTCCTTCCTTCTCCCTCCGCCTCTCCCCCCCTCCCTCCTTCTCTCTTCTCTTCTGCCCTCTGCCCCTCCCCCACCTCCCTCTTTTCTTCTCTCTTCCCTCTTCTCTCTCCTCCCTCTCCCTCCCCTGCCCCCCCCTCTCTCTCTCCCCCTCCTCTCCTCCTTCTCTTCATCCAACTCCTCCTTCTCCTCACCTTCCAACTCGCCCTCCTCTTCCTCCTCTCTCCCCCCTCTCCTCTCCTCCCCCTCCCCCTCTCCCCTCTCTCTCCCCCTCTCTCCGCTTCCTCCCGCTCTCCCTCGTTCCCTCCCACTCTCCTTCATCCCTCTCCCTCCCCCCTCTTTCGCCTTCCTCCTCTTCTCCCTCCTCTCCTCTCTCTCTTCCCCCTCCCTCTCCCTTTTCTTCTGCTCCCTGCAGCTGGGATGTGTCACTAGTACACCAGTCCTTGAAAATGAAAAACTCGGGGAAGTATCCTTGTCTATACAGTACAAGGAATTATCTATAACAGCTGCCGCAGCTTTTTTTTTTTTAAGTATGTTTAGCCCTGGCCAGCTTGGAACTCCCTATTGTATACCAGGCTCTGCCTCCTGAGATGCAGGGGACTAAAGGCATTTGTACCGGTGCTTACACATACCCAGCAGAAACTGGCCGGGAGGGCCCCAGCAGCTGAGTTCCCCAGATTCCGAGGATTCACATAGTAAAGGTGCACGAGCAGCAGGTTATCGTGTTGAGGCTTGCAAGTAAGAAGAACAGATATGGCAGATAGAGATGACGTCAGCAGATAGAGATGACGTCGGCAGATAGAGATGACGTTGGAAGATAGATAGAGATGATGTCGGCAGTGATGATTGAGATAGAGATGACGCGCAGAAGAGAGATGCAGATAGAGATAGTACGTAGGATTCGGCAGATAGAGATGACGTCAGCAGATCATCACTCCATCTAGCGGAATTGGTGCGGAACAGCATGCTGGGCTTCCCACCCGAGCTTCAGGCAGAGCTGAGCACTTTTCCCAGGATGAGATTCTGGTTTCTCTTTCCTGTCACAAGCATCTTTATGCGAGGGGTAAAAATCAATAGAAAACATTGAAATATTTACTTTCCAGCTCTTCTCGAAGGAGAACAACTTTCTTTTTCATATAATTATTTGTTTTTAATTATGTGTGTGTATGTGTATGCAGGTGCCATGGAGGCCAGAAGGAGAGTGTGATTCCCCGTAACTGGAGTTACAGCAGTTGTTATCCTGGCCATGAAGTGTGGGACGCTGAACCAAGATGGGCGCCAGGTACAAGAGCCATCTCTCCAGCCCACTGAGCACATTGTTTCCAATACTTCAACTGCTTCCTGTTCTTACCTCTTTCCGTTACAGAGTCACAGGGCCAGCTTTGGCCCTGGACAGCAAGTTTTAGAGGTCATGTGAGGACAAAGGTGCTTGGGTCTGAAGGGAGGGGAGCAACCTCACTTCAAATGTCAGCTTCTCAGGAAGCTCAGTCTCTGACAAGCTAGCAATACAGACCTGAGTAGACATTCCTCCAAAGAAGGCATAAAAATGAAAAGGTATGGGCTGTCATTAACCAGCAAAGAATCTTGCACCGACGAAGGCTGGAGAGATGCTCAGCGGTTAAGAGCACCAACTGCTCTTGCAGGAGGACCTGGGTTCGATTCCCAGCACCCACATTGGCTGCTTGAGAACCATCCTTTAATCCAGTTCCAGGGAATCTGATGCCCTTTTCTGACCTCCGCCAGCATTGCACGACACGGGTGCACCAACCTACATGCAGACCAGAACCCCCACTCATTACACATAAAAAATTAATAATAAATTAAAAAAAAGAGAGAAATGCCGCTGGGAACTGACGGAGCAGGTGTGGTTGCTCGTCCACCATCCCAGCCGTTGGGGAGGCTGGAGGCAGGAAGATCTGGAGTCTGAAGGCAGCCTGAGTTGCGTAATGACAAGGCTCTGTGCTTGATCCGAACACTGTATATAAATGAAAGCACATTAGCAAGAAAAACAACATTTTCATTCAGAATATAGGAGACTTAACCAAAACTGTGCCCCCAGGAGGAAGTTAGAATTTGGGATTTGGATACCATTATAAATTTGTTACATTTATTTATCTATTTATATGTGTGTGAGTACATGGAGACGTGTAACGAGGACCAAGGGAACCCATAGGAGGTCAGCTCTCTCCTTCACCCGTTGGGTCCTGGGGATTGAACTCATTGTCATCAGGCTGGCAGCAAGCTCCTTTAGCCACATTAAGACTATCTTGCCAGCCCTACCCCTCTTTTTGGTAACAGGTTTTCAGTATCCATTTTATATATTGGTTCCCCTTTCTGTTCAGATGGGCCTACTTCTGGTGCTCAGAGGCCCCAGGCAGCCGGCCCCTTGCTGCATTCCAGACAGTGCAGGCCCACAAGACCCAGCACTAAGGTTGTTGGTTGTTGTTTGGTTTTTTGTTTGTTTGGGTACGATGCTGCAAACTTCCCTCACTCTGTACTGAGTTTCAAAAGCAGGGAGCTCCCAAAACCAGGTTGTCACATGGGAGGGAGTGCCAGTGACTCGGGAGGGGACAGCTTGAAGAATATGTGTATGAGTGTTTTCCCTGCACGTACGTAAGGCCACCCATGTCATACAATGCCTACTGGAGGCCAGAAAAAAGGGGTTGGATCCCCTGGATTGAGTTGTGGATGGTTGTAGCTACCATGTAGGGGCTGGGACCTAGCTGGATCCTCTGCATAGAAACAAGCCAGTGCTCTTCAGCACTGAAACATCTCAGAGGTAACTGCCAAAACAAAACAAGACATTTTATTTACCTTTTTTTGGTCTTTTTTTGAGACAGGTCCCCTTTAGTCCCAGCTGGCCTGGAGCTCAGCTATGTAGACAAGATGGCCTTGAACTCAGAGATCTGCCTGCCTCTGCCTCCCTGCTGGTATTAAGGCGTGCACCACCACACCCAAATGACATTTTATTTACTTTTGTGGGAAGAGACAAATACTTGTGCCACAGTATACATATGGAGTCAGAGGACAACTTTGGAGTGGTTCTTGTTCTAATTTGCTTTCAATTGGGTGACAAAACACTCTGAACAACACCAACTTGGGAACAGAGGGTTTATTCGGCTCTGGTCTCCTGGGTCACAGTTTCATCACTCAGGGAGGCCAAGGCGGAACTCAGGGCAGGAAACCTGGAAGCAGGAGCTGAAGCACAGGCCACGGAGGAATGCTGCTTACTGCTTGCTGCCCTGGTCCACGCGCACCTGCTTTATTTATTTTTATATTTATTTATTTAGTATTTTTGAGACAGGTTTCCCCGGTTTAGCCCCAGCTAGCCTGGAACTCTCTAGGTATAGCTTGAACTCACAAAATCCTCCTGCCTCTGCCTCCTGAGTGCCAGGATTAAAGGCCTGATCCACCCACCAGCCTCACGCTTTTTTTTTTTATTTATTTGTTTTTTTGTGTGTGTGTGTGTGTTTTTCGAGACAGGGTCTCCTGTAGCCCCAGCTGTTCCTGGAACTACCTCTGTAGACCAGGTGGCCTTGAACTCACAAAGTCCGCCTGCCTCTGCCTCCCAAGTGCTAGGATTAAAGGCGTGGGCCACCACTCTTATACAATACATAACAACCTGCCAGTGTGGCACCGCCCACAATGGCTGGCCCTCCCACATTACTCAACAACCAAGAAAAATACCCCACAGGCATGGCCACAGGCCAGTTCAATGGAGCGATTCTCTAATTGAGGCTCCCTCAACCCAGGTGTGTTCAAGTTGACACTTAAGCTATTCAGCACAGTTCTCTCCTTCTACCATGTGGGTCCTGGGGGGTTGAACTCAGATTTCAGGCTTGGCAGCAAGCACCTTTATCTGCTGAGCCATCTCGCCTCCAGGACATTATCTTCACAAGCTTCAGAACAGGTTAACTATCCGTGAGTTCCAGTCTTGGTGGAGAAATGTGTATTCAAACTGCAGCAATGGCCAAATGCTCCTTTTTTTTTTCAGGCAAGCTTGAGTTTCTCAGGTTCAGTGCAATAAACAAGAACCATTCTGTCCTAGAACCCACTCTGTAACCAGGCTGGCCTTGGAACTCACAAAGAACCGCCTGCCTCTGCCTCCTGAGTACTAGGATTAAAGGCGTTCACCACCATGTCCAGCCATTCTCAGTATTTTGATTAGAAAGGATTTAATAGAGGAATGGAGGGCTGAGGTCCAGGTCCCTACTCACTCTGCACACTAAAGATGCTTTCCTCAGTGTTGCCCAGAGCCTAACACTGCAGACACCATGGTCAGTGTAGATATATGGATAAACATGGCTGTGTGTCTCTCTCAAGGCTGAGTGGAACTTCTGCCCCCAGCCATGGGAGAGGTGCTGAAAGCCCTTTATGCTGGGCACCAACTCAAGTGTGGTAAGTGCTGCTCTGGCCATTTTTGATGAAGAATTCTGCTGGACAGACAAGTCAAGAGTGATAAGGAGGACCGACTCTGTCTAGTCTTTCCACTTTCCCGCTTCCGATTATGGTGAAAGGGTGTGATTTTGGGGGGGGGGGTATCACACACACCAGTACTGTGATCTCTGGACCTCATGAGATCTATATGCCCCTGTCTAGTTAAGCTTTAATGACTTGGGGCTGTGGCTGCTTACAGCTGAATGCAGTCCTAACTCTGAAGACCATTGTTGTTTTTTTTTTTTTCGTTTGTTTGTTGTTTGTTGTTTTTTAGGTGGGGTTGATCTTTTTAAAAAAAAAATTTTTTATTAATTTTTATTTATTTCTGTATGTGTTTGAATTACTGTCTGCATGCAAGTCTGTGCACCCGTGTCGTGCAATGCCGCGGAGGTCAGAAGAGGGTCTCGGATTCCCCTGGAACTGGAGTTCTCCTGGAGTGGGGGAGTTTCAGACGGTTCTCGGCCCCATGTGGGTGCTGGGATCGAACCCGTCCTCTGTAAGAGCGGTTGGCGCTCTTAACCGCTAGGCCATCTCTCCAGCCCCCGGGGTTGATCTTTTAGACAGGGTCTCCTTTGTAGCCCCAGCTGGCCTGGAACTTCACTATGTAACCAACTGGCCTTGAACTCACAGAGATCCTTTCCTGCCTCTGCCTCCTGAGTGCTGGGATTAAAGGCGTGCACCACCCTGATCGGTGACCATAGTTTTTGAGCTTCCTTCATCCCAGAATTACCGACAGCACTGTGAAATGGGGAGGCCTGCATTTCTCGAAGCCATCCTTTGCTGGATTCTCCTCACCAGTGTCCTACCCGGGGTTGAGTGAACTTGTCCTTGGCCTCTGTGGAAACAGGGACCTCACTGTTACCTAATTAACTAATGTTTTATTTTTTTTTTTATTTTTAATTTAATTTTTTTAATAAATTTTTTTTTTATTTCTGTATGTGTATGAATGTACTGTGCATGCAAGTGTGTGCACCCGTGTCATGCAATGCTGCGGAGGTCAGAAGAGGGGGTGTCGGATTCCCCTGGAACTGGAGTTCTCCTGGAATGGAGTTTCAGACGGCTCTCGGCGCCATGTGGGTCTGGGATCGAACCCGGGTCCCTCATGGGTCGGTGCTCCCAACGCTAGGCTATCTCTCTTATTTTTTTTTGTTTTCTGCATGTGGTTGGTGCATGAGGAGGTCAGAAGAGGGTTCGGTTCCCTGGAACTGAGTTAAAGATGGTTCTTAGCAGCCATGTGGTGGGCGGGAATCGAACCTGGGGTCCTCTGCAAGAGTGGTCAGCAGTTCTTAACCACTGGCCATCTCTCCAGCCCCCTTAAGTAGTGTTTTAAAATCACATTTATTTTCTTTATTTCAGTTTGTGATGTGTTGGCCATGTTCACCATAGCCCTTGTGGAGATTGGAGATTTGGAAGCAATCTTCCTTCCACTATATGTGTCAGGGATCATAAACGAGGTAATCAGGTAGCCAGTGTCTTTATCTGGTAAGCCATTTTACTCATTGGTGCTCTTGAATTATTTTTAAGAAAAATTTATCCTTATTATTCACTTTCTTGGCGTATATTGGGAGACATAGCCCACGAAGGGGCGGTGGACTTATGTGCTATTAGGCACTGCCTTAAGCTCTCTGAAACTGTCTCTGTATCCATCAAGTAGTTGTTCTCTCTCCCAGGGTCACAGGATTTTCTGGGAAGAAGTCCACAGCAATCGGTAGGCTTCTGAGCCATCAGCACGTGGGTGGCGTCAATTGGCTGTCACGGCTGGGAGGGGCGAATGTATAAGACCCAGGGAAAGGATGGCTGTCCTGATCCACCGCAGTGACCCAGGGCCCCAGAGCCAGTGCTGCCTGCACCTGCCTGCCTGCGTCAGGAAGCTCAGGGGATGATGAGGGCATTTATCATGGGGTGACAGCTCTTCGGGAATAGGGGGCTCCGGGGTGGGCCTACTTCACAACTCTGTCTCTAGTCCCCTCTGTTCACTGGGTCATCCCTGACCCCAGTCCCTCTCTGCTGTTTCTGGTACTGGTGGGCAAAGTCTTGCTGACGCAGCAAGGAGAGGCAGGAGGCGGGGAAGGTTGCAGATGAGCTTTAATGGCCGAGTTGGATGACGTGGGACGCGGGACGGGTAGAGGAGGGAGAGGTTTCAGATGCTTTCACTCCCTGGAACGCCCGACATCCATGCAGATGCCGTAGTTGGTGTTGGTAATGGCACCGATGATGCTCTTGTCCCCCTCGCAGGACAGGCCCCGCTCACAGGGACACCTGTAGTAAATCCCGTAGAGGGTCTGCGGAGAGGAAGACCGCAGAGTCACAGACGGACGTCCTCCGCCAGGGGGCGCGATGGGCCCAGGAGCCCTAGGATCAGCTCTCCACTGACTGACTCACTCTTAACCAACTTGATTTTTTTTTTTTTTTTTTTTTTATTTTTTTGTCTTTTTGAGAGAGGGTCTCTCTGTGGCTCCAGCTGTCCTGGAACTCACTCTGTAGACCAGGCTGGCCTTGAACTCACAAAGATCCGCCTGCCTCTGCCTCCCGAGTGCTAGGAACCACGCCCGGTTACCAACTTGACTTTGGGGTTAGGACTCTATTTACCTGTCTGTCAAATGGGAACAGAACCCCCCCACCCCATCTCAGGAGCTAGTTGTGAGTCAGGAGGGATGGGTTAATGCTTTGACCCTCTACACCTCCCCTCCTCATTCCTTTAATTTTCAAAGTCCGGGTGGAGCCCCCACCTATGCCCAGCCTCCAGGCACCGTCCTGGGAGCCCCCAGCACGCACCGGTGGGGAGCACTCGCTGTTCTCTCTGGACTTGGATGTGCAGCGGAGGATGCCCAGGAGGGTGTCGTGTTGGCAGCATCCACTCTTGCACTGGGCGCTGTTCAAGCAGATCTCACCTTCTTCCTGAGAGGACAGGCTGTCAGCCTGGGACCTTTCTCTACTACCCACCGCTGACGCCCTCTCCACCCACCACCACCGACAGCACCAGCACCTTCCTTGGTGGGGCATGTGTGGAGCCCTGCCCTTGGGTCTGGTGGTCTCTGTGCCCCACTCATGTGAGGAGTGGAGATAGGTGGCAGGGAAGCCTCCCTGGGCAAGGTTGGGCACACTTATGGGTCCTAGTGCCAACTCTTGGGTGACCCTGGGCAGTCCCCTTGGGCTCTATGGAATATGCACAGGTACCTCTGAAACCGGGTCTCCAGATTGCTCCAGGACCCACTGAGTGTGTGTGTGTGTGTGTGTGTGTGTGTGTGTGTGTGCGCCCAGGCTGGCCTTGAACTATGTAGCCCAGGCTGGCCTCAACTTTGGTAATCCCCCTGCCTCAGTCTCTCCAGTGCTGAGATTATAGTCTCCCATCATCATGCCTGGCTCCTCGACTCCTTTGAGACCTATGAACATGAGCAGACCCCCTTCCAAGATGCCACCCCTTGCCCTTCAGGCATCTACACAGGACTAACTTGGACACTGTTCCCCCCACCCCAAGCTCATTTGAGGTCAGAGGAAGAGCTTTCTCCTGGGGCCGGAAGGCATGGTCAGAAGGCATGGTGTGGTCATAGCAATGGGCTCCAGTCCCAGCTCTCCTGGTTTCAAGCTTTGAGGGTTGGAGGAAATGTTCCACCTCTCTCCAGGCAGCACTGGTAGATGAGAACACCCTGGGTCTCCGCAGTCCTATGAAGGCTAAATGGACCCACATTCCTGAGGCATTTAGAACAGCGATACATACAAAGGCATCATGGGAGAGTAGAGATCAGGGTTAGGACAGAGCTTTCTAAACCATGGGACTTCTCAGCCAGGGCTCCCTGCAGGTTAGGGCTCTAGCTTTGTAGAGAGTACCCACACAGCCAGGCAGAATTGGTCTCCTGTGCACCATCCAGATGGAACTACCTTTCCTGAGCACCCTAGGAAGAGATACCCTACCTGGAAGCATCAGAGGTCAAGAGCCAAGCTTACAAAGTTCCACCTCAGTACCCAGATGGCTCCTCCCCAGGAAACTCCCTTCCCTTACCAGGTTGATGACAATTCCCCGGGGGCCAGGAGCTGCGTAGTTCACTGCCACGAGGGCCAGGAGCAGAAGGACAAGGACCTTCTCCATGGTGACTGGTACAGCTGGCATGGGCAGCAGCTGGCAGGTCAGATGGCAGAAGGCAAGCGCCTACTGAGGTGTTGGGCCTTTAAAGGGCCCTATCCACATGTTGCCCACCTTCTACACCCCAGAGGGCCTGCCATGACCAGAGGCACAGCTGCGGCCCGCCTTCCGGGGGAGGGTCCTGATAAGGTGGCTGGCAAGGTGCCTGTGTGTCCACACACATTATCGTATCATGGTTAAGACAGCGGTCTCTGGGGCTGGATAGCTCAGTGACAGAGTGCTTGCCATGTGCAAAGCCCTGGCTTTGATCCCTAGTAGCACAAATAAAGAACAAAAAGTCTGGACCCTGAACAGGCAGCCAGCTGCACAGAGTACCACTTGGGTGAATTAGGTAACCATTTTGGTTCAGTCTTCTACCACACTGAGGATAATTTCAAGAGCCGAGAGGGTGGATAGAATATGCATCTGTATGTACTATATATTAATAATATGGAATTAATTTATTTTTTTGAGACAGGGTCTCCCTTTAGTCCCAGCTGGCTTGTAGCTCACTCTGTAGACCAGGCTGGGCTGAGATCTTCCTGCCTCTGCCTCCTGAGTGTTGGGATAAAAGGCGTGCTCCACCATGCCTGGTGGAATTCTTTTTTAATTTATTATTTTATATATGTGAGTGTATTGCCTGCATATATGTGTGTCATGCAGTGCCCATACAAATCAAAAGAGAACATCAGTTTCCTTAGAACTGGAGTTATAGAGGTTGTTAGCTGCCATGTTGGTGCTGGGAACTGAACCTGAGTCCACTGCAAGAGCAGCCAGTGCTCTTAACCACTGAGCCATCTCTCCAGCCCCAATAATATGAAATTATTGAAATGTATTTACATTACACATGTCATATATATAGTGGTTAGGAGCACTAGTGACCTGAGTTCTGGGCAGGGCTCTGATGAGGTATGAGAGGGATCTAAAGTGTTTGTGGCCTAGGGCATCTGGCCTCCCTAGCTGTGGACCCCACCCCAGCTCAGGTGTCTGGCAGTGGCAGGCGTAGATGCTGAGGGTCACAGCTGCTGTCCTGTGCTTTCCTTCCAGGCCCCTTGGTATGGTCCCTGATGGGTGGTTACTTTTGTCCCTGTTTCAGAGGCTTCCCTGAAAGAGATGTTCACAGCTCTGAGGTCCCTCTCCAGTGGTTCGCTTAGCATCTGCAGTTATGTTATCTTTTTAAAAAATTATTATTATTATTATGATTATTATTATTATTATTGTCTTTTTCAAGACAGCGTCTCCCTGTAGCCCCAGCTGTCCTGGAACTCGCTCTATAGACCAGGCTGGCCTTGAACTCACAAAGATCCACCTGCCTCTACCTCCCAAGTGCTAGGATTAAAGGCATGCACCGGGCCAGGTATGGTGGCTCACGCTTTTAGTCCTAGCACTCGGGAGTCAGAGGCAGGCGGATCTTTGTGAGTTCAAGGCCAGCCTGGTCTACAGTGTGAGTTCCAGGACAGCTGGGGCTACAGGGAGACCCTGTCTTGAAAAGACCAAAAAAAAAAAATAAATAATATAAAAAAAAATAAAGGCATGCGCCATCATGCCTGGCTTTATTATTATTTTTTTTTAGTTTTTTCCTCCTTTTTTTGTTATTTTTGAGGCAGGGTCTCCCTTTTAGTACCAGCTGTCCTGTAGCTCTCTTTGTAGACCAGACTGGCCTTGAACTCACATAGATCCACCCGCCTCTATCTCTCGAGTGCTGGGATTAAAGGCGCGTGCCACCACGCCCGGCTTATTTTTTATGTGTATGAGTGTACTGTCTGCATGTAGGTTGGTGCCCCTGTGTCATGCAATGCCTCAGAGGTCAGAAGAAGGTGTGGGATTCCCTGGAACTGGAGTTAAAACCAGTTCTTAGCCGCCAAGTGGGTGCTGGGAATCGAACCTGGGTCCTCTGCAAGAGCAGTTGGCGCTCTTAACCGCTGAGCCATCTCTCCAGCCCCCTGCAGTTACATTATCAAGGCTGCGTGCCAGCTGGGCATCATGGTGCCTCTCTTACTCCATCCCAGAACACAGAAGCCTGAGGCAGGAGGATCTTGAGTCCAAGTCCCGCTCAGCCTGGGCTACATAGGAAGACCCTATCTCAAAGAAAAAGAATAGACCCCTTTGGTGAAGGCTTCCACACCCTGCTTCATATCCAAGGTCACATGTGAGCTTTATTCCCTAGTCCTGGCTGAGAGTGAAGCAGACTCCTGAGCCTGGCTGAGGAGGCTGGGAAGGGCACAGCTGCTTGAGTGTGCTCAGGTGTGCAAACAGAGCAGCTTTCTAGCCCCAGGCTGTTGCCAAAGGCCCCAGATTGGGGTGTTTGAAGCGCATCTTTGATCTTGACCAACTTGGCTTCAAACATCAGCACTTAGTAAAGCCATGACAATTGAACCGTAAGTTCCCAGTGCTGCATCCCTGGGGCCAGAACATCAGGGACCAGCTGGACGAACCAGCCAAGAAAGCCTTGAAGTCAGAACAGCTTGCAGCTGCAGGTGTAAGGGAACACAGAGAGCACTAGCTTCTCGCTCTCAGGGAGGGACTCGCTGTTTTCCCTGATTCATTGTGGACACCTCGCCCCCTACAACCCTCCTCTTGCTCTGCCACCTGCCCCTATCCCCCAGGTCCCCCATACCCTGGAATGTGAGTGACAGGGAAGAGATCAGGGGCCTTCGTCCACGTCCAGGTGGGGGCTGCCAAAGGAGTAGGGGACAGCTCCCAACCCCGAGTAGGGCTGTGAAAACATGTCCGTCCTGACTCCAGCTGCCCACAGCCAGCTTCCTATGGAAGAGACTCGAGTGTTGTCCATGATAAACACACAGTGTGGCAAAGAAAACTTTCACAGTGCTGTTTCCTAATGCCCACAATAATTAGGGGCTTTTATATTAAAAGTTTAACCAGCTCTTCACTCATCAACGGAGAGTTTTGCTTTGAATTTTCCTCTAAAACTGAAACGGAGCTGGTGTAGTCACAAGGATCAGCCTCCTAGGCTTGTGTTATATGAGAAGGCCATAAACAGAATGCGCAGGAGCTCAGGGCCCAGCCCAGGTACACAGGGGGTTTGAGGCCATCCTGGGCTACAAGAGACTTTTTTATTTTTTTTGGTCTTTTTGAGACAGGGTCTCCCTTTAGACCCAGCTGGCCTGGATCTCACTATGTAGACCAGGCTGGCCTTGAACTCACAGAGATCTGTGGCTGCCTCTGCCTCCAGAGTGAGTGCTGGGATTAAAGGCGTGCGCCATGCATCACCCCCAGCTACGTCATTTTTTTCCCCATCTTTGAGACTGAGTCTCCCTGTAGCCTCAGCTGGCCTGGCACTCACTATGTAGACTGGGCTGTCCTCAGTCTCATAGAGGTCTCTGCCTCCTGAGTGCTGGAGTTAAAGGTAAATATATAATATTTTTACACACATGCCTAGCACATATGTAAATATGTAATATATATTTTTTGAGACAGGGTCTCCCTACAGCCCCAGCTGGCCTGGAACTCACTCTGTAGACTAGGCTGGCCTTGAACTCACAGAGATCCACCTGCCTCTGCCTCCCAAGTGCTAGGATTAAAGGTGTGTGCCACCATGCCCAGCTTAAAGATGGTTCTTATTTTATTATTTTTTTTATCTTTATATTGAGATTTTAAAAAAGAACATTATGGGTGCAGGGGGAGGGACAAGGCTTCTATGACTGACAGCAGGAGCTATAGGAACTCAAAGCTCCAGGGAATTAAAAAAAAATAAAATATATTTATACATTTATATATATGTATATATATAACATAATGCATGTGAGTCCCAGAGAAGCAGAAGCAGCAGCACACTGAGGAAGCAGATAGCACACAGACACACACGTGTGTATGCAGCACACACTCAAGCCATTCCACTTCACAGCAGCAATTCCTGTCCTCCCACCCACCCAAGAAGAAAAGAAAAATTCCCAAGAAACCTTCCTCTTGAGTAGGACTACAGAACTGGGCTTGGTGGTGCGGAAACACTCCTGAATCCCAGCACTTGGGAGGTGGAGGCAGGAGGCTCAAGAATGCAAGGCCAGCCTTGGCTACATTCCAAGTTCAAGGCTAGCCTGGTCTATATGAGAGCATGTCTCCAAAAGCCACTTAAGAAGAAAAAAAAAAGGCTACTTAGTCATTTTTGTCTTCGTACCCAGGAAAAAGAAAAACAAAATAAAAAAGGTTTATGATCCATGCCTTTAGGGCCAGCATCAGGCCATTTCTTCTCAAACCTGCTAAAGCAGGCCATGTTATTTTTAACACTAAGCCAGGAGGGACACTGTCACTACCCCTCAGAAATACTTTAAAGAGTTGATTTCATGACCATGTGGTCTCTGTCTAGGTTTTTTGTTGTTGTTTTTTCTTTTTTAATGGGAGAAAGGCATGCACCTTTGCTTCATTTAAGATAGCCTCTAGGAAGTGGGTTTTTAGTAAGCTTGGCAAAAATTCTGGAGCCAATCTTGGGCATAAAGCCAGGCAGCAGCACAGGGACCCACAGACTGTGCCTAAAGCCTCCTGCCCACTGGGAATTATTGACCTCCTAGAGGTGTTTGCTCTTAAAAACTTGAAGGGGAGGTGCACCATACACTGCCCACCCCCAACACACATACATACTGACTAAGGCACAGCTAGGGCGGGCAGGCATGCTTTGGCAATGTGACACTTAGGGGAGGCTCACGCATGAAGAACTGCAAGGGGAGTGAGGGGTGTGTGGGGCCAGCACCTTTGGGGGTTGGGAGACAGACAGCAAGGATTGGGGGTGGGGGAGTGGGCTCCCTGGCAACTTGAAAGAAGTGGTGAGGAAAACAGGCAATTGGGAAAACAGATTGGATAAAGAAAAGGCCGAGGTGGAGGCTCTGAGGCAAAACAGGATGGGGACAAAAGAGGAAGAGGAAGAGGAAAGGAAACCACAAGGGGAAAGAGAACAATAAATCAGGAAGAAGACACAAAGGGGGAAGAAAGAACCAGAGGAAATAGGAGGAAAAAAGACTCAGTACCAAAAACTCAGGCCATGAAATGAAGATTTTGGAAGCAGGGCTGGGGAAGGGAGCCCCGTGTGAATCTTAGACCTTGACAAACACCAGCCGGGCAGAGTGTGCCAGATCTAACAGATAGGCCAGCAGGTTGATGCCTGTCAGGATGGCCACGGCCAGTCAGCGGTCCCAGTTACACACGTTGTGCGGATGTCTGTAAGCACAGGCCGCATCCATGGACCGCCGGGGCTGGCTGTGATACTTCTCACTGAACTGATAGAGGGGCCAGAGGACAAGAACACTGGCATAGAAGAGGACAGACAGGAAGGCCAGGCCCGACAGGAAGGTGGGGAACGGGATGGGCAGTAGGTTGGTGCACTCCCACAAGTTCATCAGGATGGTCACCGCAGCTAGGATAAAGCAGATGGCATACACAGCCATGCACCACTCCAGAGCCGGCTCCCTCTGATACAGGCCTGGATCGCTGATGAACGCAAAGATGAGACAGGCCACGAAGGTCTCGAAAACCTTGAGCAGCCCTGGCATGGTGGCCATGTAGCCAGTGATCTCACCAGGCTTCGCCCGAGTCCAGTCCACTTCGGTGGCATAAGCCTAACACGCGATGCTGGAGAAGGTGGTGGCAGTGATGGCGTGGTCCCGGGAACGTCCGTGACCCATAAACTGCACATAGGTGGTGGAGTAGATGATGGAGGACGACAGGCAGAAGAGGGCCGCATAGCAGGCGCAGGTGATGGGGAAGTTACGCCAGGACAGAGGGAAGCGGGACTGGAATCCGGCTAGCTCCACAATCAGGATGACGAGGGTCACCGCGAAGCTTAAGCACCAGGTGAACATGGACCAGTTGCCCATGGGCCCCTGCCAGGCGCCCACATTGGCCACCAGTGAGAAAGCCATGCAGGTGCATAACAGCTGCAGCAGTTGGAGGAGGCCCAGGGGCTGGGTCAGCGCCCGAGGGGATCCCACCACGGTGGATGACGTGGATGTGTTAGTGATGGTCTTTCTGGTCACTGTGACTGGCATGGCTGAAGTCTTAGCTGAGGACCGGAAGGAGAACCAGCCGACAGCAAGGGCCGATCGGGTAGCACACCTCTCCCTCCAGTGGCGTCTTATTTTTTTTAAAGATGGTTCTTAACCACCATGTGGGTGCTGGGAATTGAACCCGGGTCCTCTGCAAGAGCAGTCGGTGTTCTTAACTGCTGAGCCATCTCTCCAGCCCCGTAAATATATTATATAAATAAATCTATATTACATTAAAATTTTTATTTTATGTGTGTGGGTGTGCATGCTACAGTGGATATACAGAGTTCAGAAGACAACTTGGGGGAGTCAGTTCTTTCCTTCCACCGTGTGGGTCCCAGGGACGGAACTCAGATCATCAGGCTTGGTGGCAGGCACCTTTACCTGCAGAGCCATCTTGCTTGGCCAATTGCTTTAAATGTTTTTTTGTTTTTTCTTTTTTTTGGTCTTTTCGAGACAGGGTCTCCCTGTAGCCCCAGCTGTCCTGGAACTCACTCTGTAGACCAGGCTGGCCTTGAACTCACAAAGATCCGCCTGCCTCTGCCTCCCAAGTGCTAGTATTAGAGGCATGAGCCACCACGCCCGGCGCTTTAAATGTTTTTTAAATAGTTCTCTTCAAATTTATTATGTATAAGTTTGTGTGCTCTGTTTTGTGTAATGCCCTCAGAAACCAGGATCCCCTGGAACTGGAGTTACAGGTGGTTATGAGCTGCCATTGGATGCTGGGAACCAAAACCTAGGTGCTCTGTTAAAGTAGTAAGTGTTCTTAATTGCTGAGCTACCTTGCCAGGCCATTTTATGATTTTTTTTTAATAAAAAAGTATTTTATGTAATATAGCAATACACTCTCTATATTAAATGACACTATAATAGAGTTATTTGATATAGTTCTAAACAGAAGAAAAGGAAATTTCAGGTTACAAAATTATTGCCCCGAAACAAAACAAACAATATTTAAATCACTTTTTCTAAGTGGGTCAATGCAATGATTGTATTAGGTGACTATTCACATCTAACTCTTATTGCACTAATAGTTAATGTAATTAAAAAGAAAGTTCAGCTGGCCATGATGGAGCATGACTTTAATCACAGCACTGGGAGGCAGAGGCAAGCGGATTTCTGTGAGATTGAGGCCATTCTTTTTTTTTTAAGTCAATGTTTTATTGGCTCTGTGCATTTCATACAAAATTATATTATAAATCAAATCTAGACCCATATCCCCCACCCACCAGAGCTCATGCATTCTGCCAAACATGTTTTTCATCTTTTTCTCAGTCTCTCTCAAAATTCTCGATTCAGAAGTTTACTGTTTTGAGCAGTTCACCGTTTCAGTCAGTTCTTTGACACAATCTTTCTGCTATTGTTATTATTCCTTCCAATATGCATCACTCCAAAATATGCACATATGCAGGCCACATATATCATAGGTTTTAGCATCTTCAGCTTATGATTTTTTCTTTATTAGGCTGAAAAATGTCATGTTTGAAGGCTCCTCCTTGGCAAGCCCAAACCACCATCAGTTCTGCCCTTGTGTTCCACACTGGGGTTTTCCCTTCCCGTAGTCACCAAATGAGGTCCAGTAAGCACTGTGTCCTGTCTTGATCTTCCTGTACTGGTCTCCATGATACAGCCTGGGTAGTTCAACAATGGCAGTCTATACTCTGAAGAAGCGGAAACCCCAGTAGTAGCTCAGTCCACAAATTGGATGTCTCAGAAGTCCCCATCTAGCACTGAAGGTTTGGAGGATTCTTGGAGAGACATGAATCTTCAGTCCATATTGGAAGGTTGAAAAGCTGTGTCTCATGTCTTTGAAGGATGGCAAAAGCAGTGGCAGCCACAGGGTAGCTGCACTTGCCAGTAAGACAGGCAAAACAACTGTGCTCTTTTGTCTTTTTACTAAGATCTTAAATTTTATACCTGAAGTACAATTTCTCAGGACTTACTATTTATTTCTGGTTATACTTTCCTTTTGGATATTTAAGGCTACACAGTTAGCCCAGATTAACCAAGGTTTTTGTTTTCTCAAGGCCAGTTAAGAATCTGGTCCTTGCCGGGCGTGGTGGTGCATGCCTTTAATCCTAGCACTGGAAGTCAGAGGCAGGTGGATCTTTGTGTGTTCAAGGCCAGCCTGGTCTACAGAGTGAGTTCCAGGACAGCTGGGGCTACTGGGAGACCCTGTCTCGAAAAAGACAAAAAAAAAAAAGAATCTGGTCCTTAAGCGTCACTCAGGCTTTTCTTTTTGGGGGGAGGGAGCCCCTGGTTCCTTTTTGCTTTTCAATCACCAGTTCCATCCACTCGAGGACAAAGTCAGGTCTTGCTAGACCAGGATCCCCTTTTTGAAGCATGAGCAGACTTTCCTCTTTATAGACTGGACACTGGCTGAAATCCTATTAGTGGATCTCCAAGACCTCCCTGCACAGGAAGACTGGTGACCCACATTTGCAGGACATTTCAAGAGTTGCCCCCATGCATAGTCCCCTGGAACTTAGTTGACCTCTGAGGGTGTATTAGTCAGGGTTCTCTAAAGAAACAGAAGCAACAGGACGAATATATAGCTATATACAAATTTATTGATTTGCTCACGTGACAGAACTCAAGGAGTTCAGCAATAGCTGTGCCGCACTGGAGAGGCTGAGAATCCAGGGAACTGCTCAGTCTGCAAGGCTGGATGTCTCAGTAGTCCCAATCTGGTGCTGAAGGCCTGATGGAATCCAGGAGATCTGCTGGTCTCAGTACACGCTGGGATCCGAAGGGTTGATCACAGCAGCAAGACAAACTCACCAGTGAGAGAGGCAAGCCGCAGGAAAAAAGGGACCAGCTCCCTCTGCTGTGGCCTTTTTAAAATTTTTTAATTTTTGTGTGTGTATGAATGTACTGTCTGCATGTAGGTTTATGCACCCATGTCATGCAATGCTGAGGAGGTCAGAAGAGGGTGTTGGATTCCCCTGGAACTGTAGTTAAGACAGTTCTCAGCAGCCATGTGGGTGCTGGGGATCAAACCCGGGTCCTCTGTAAGAGCAATCGTTGCTCTTAACTGCTAGGCCATCTCTCCAGCCCCTGCCATGGCCTTTTATACTGCCTGTGGCAGAAGGTAATGCCCACATTTGGGGTGAGCCATCCGGGTTGAGGTAGTCCAATCCGAAGATCCTTTTTCTCTTATTTGTTCTAGTCCAGTCAAGTTGACACCCAGGATTAACCATCACAGAGGGCAAGAAACAAAGTTATCCCTTAAGTCCCTTGGCCAAATTGGTATGGACATTAAGTATGATCTTAAGGCCATTCTTGTCTACATAGTGAGTTCCAGACCAGTTGGAGCTACAGAGAGACCCTATCTTAAAAGAAATCCATAAGCTGGGCATGGTGGTACACACCTTTAATCCCACCACTTGGGACACAGAGGCAGGCAGATCTCTTGTGAGTTCAAGGCCAACCTGGTCTACATAAGGAGTTCTAGGACTGCTAGGCCTGCAGGGAGACCCTGTCTCAAAAGAGCACCCCCCAAAAAAAGAAAAGAAAACCATAAACAGGGATGGAGAGGTGGCTTGGTGGTTAAGAGCACTGGATGCTCTTGCGGAGGCCCCAGGCTCAATTCCCAGCACCTACACAGCAGCTAACAACTGTCTATAACTCTAGTTCCAGGGGAATCTGATGCCTCTTCTGATTTCCTTAGGTATTGCGTGACAGGGGTGCACTTACATACATGCAGGCAATACACTCAGACAAAGAAAATAAAAATGATACTAAAAAAAGAAAACCTTGGGAGGCAGATCTCTGTGAGTTCAAGGCCAGCCTGGTCTACATATCTGTAGACAATCCCCAAGGCCTGCTGGGGAATTTTGTGGTCCAACCGTGAAGGAAAGGGGGTGAGAGGTGCTGAGTCAAGACACAGACCCTGGGAGTCGGGTGAATGCAGACAGAGGGCGAGCTGCCATGGATTCGTTTACTGGGGGCAAGGTTAGGGTTTATGTACTGTTCCAATTTTGCTCTCCTCTTAGTGCAGTCATTGTGTCGCCTTGTGATTGGCCCAGATCTGCAACTCAGCTGCTTGTATGGTCTCGCCTGCCTAGGGCAGGTTAGGTTGATGAGGGATAAGCTCTGCACAGGCACACCACGTTAATTCTCACCATACCGGCTACTCCATTTCCACCCTTTGTATTTAATTTTGCGTGAGGAGCAGTCCAGTGGCTGGTGCTATGCCCGAACCTTGTTGACCCCACCTCTGGCATTCCAACATTTTGACTGCGTGTGTCTTAGGTTGCCCTGGTTTTGCAGTCTTACCCATCTTTGACTGGCCAGCCACCGAGGGAAGAGGCCAGGAGCGGTACCGCATAGGGGAGAGAAAAGCTCATTCCTGTGAATTGTGGATGGATGAGAGCTAGATGCAAATCACCTCATTGGGAGGGGCGCATGCAGAGTCCCTATTGACCATTGCTGAGAGGACCTGGGCTGTTGTTTTGTTGACCTGGCGTTGGCTGCAGGCAAAGCAAAACAGACACCTGAAGAGAAAAATGCAGAGTAGGGCCAGGAGGCAGAGGACGCCCAGGGGACCTGTGGGTAGGCCGCAGAGATTAGTGGTAGGGCCCACTTAATCCCAGGATGACCCATGTGGAAAACACGTGCAGGAAACCACACCACGTGGACACATGTTGAGGTCCAAATGCAGAGAGAGATTTTATTTCAAGATGTCTGCTCAAATATCCATGATGACTCAATTCTCAAAGCCAAATCCTAAACCTTTTCATCACTATATCCCACCCCATGGATGTGGCCAGGGAGGTCCCATTGGCTTAGAATGCAACCCATCTTAACTAAGTTTTTCCACATCTCACCCTTTTAATTTTATTTTTTTAATTTTTCCGAGAGGCAGGGAGCCCATGGGTGAGGCTAACAACCCAAAGGAACCTGAGTTTTGAGTAGCCAGCTGCTCAAGCCTGTTTTGAGTGCTAGGCAGTGGGGGGGGGTGCGGGTCGGACCTGAAACTTTATTTTCACACTAAGGCCAATTAATATCCAAAAAATCCAACCATGAAGTGAACCAATTATTAAGCATAAGCAATGAATGTAAGTAACATTCATGTAAAACCAATTAGCAAGTATCTATGGCCAAATTCTGAACAACCCAAAGTTCCCATAGTCCAATTGGAGAAGCTTGTATGCACAAGCATGTTGATCAAATAAGAGTCCAGTCTATATTGCAGTAGTCTCATGATTCACCCCAATCTCTCCTCAGCCCTTACATTCTACCACGGCTCCTCTTCCTCAATTTGTTCTCTAGGCTTTGGGAAATGGGCACAAGTGGGTGAGAAGCAAAACAGTCTACTTTCTCTGGAGATGTCATTTTGGAATCTAGTCTGTTTAGGTGGTTTCCCTTCATGGGTTGACAGCTTATCCAGGCCACCTTTTTAACCCTACTAACAAAGCACAAGCAATTAGATGTACAGGCATTTAAACAGTGCTAATTATTATGGCAAGCTAAGCTGTGAGCATAGACACAGATGTTTGGATGGTATGCTAATCCACAAACTGTGGTTTCTCTATAAAGGATAAGTTCTTATTGTGGCTTATAACATCTCCTAACCACTAGAGGGCGTAAGCTTGTGAATTATTCCTCCAAGGAGAGAGCTAATAGCTGATTAGATTTGGGATATATAGAGACACATGGCTGCCACTGTTGCACAGTATCTCCAGGCAGTTGAGGTGTAGCTGATACTGACGGAGGAGTCTTGCTTGACTCAGGAGACCAATATTTGCTTTATTGCTTTTAGTGGCCTTTGGTAACACTCTCTGGCATTTCAGAGGCCAACTGTACATTAGCAAGTGACATCTCAAAACATTTGTCCATGCTTTCACCAGGTCTTCAACAACAGGGGCTTACCACCTTTCTCCTTGCAGATATCCCACTTATAGGCAAAAGCCTTTATTTGGGGTGCTTGAATCCCCTAGCTAACATCTCCTAGGCAGAATAATCCATTGCTGATATCAGAGCTCTCCTGTATTAATATATTTTGCTTAATTACACAGCTTATAAAGACTTTACTATTATATTTGGCTCTAAATAGAGAATTATCCTTTCACAGTTCCTATGTCTATCAGTCAATTAAAGAAGGTAGTTATACCTGTTTTATAAGAAATTACCACTATAACAGTTCTGATAACTGCACTAGGAAGATTAAAGGTATGGGGCCAAGCATGTGAAGGAGAGGCTCCCTTTTCATAAGGAGACTAAAGTGATTAAGAGAGGCCTGGGAGATTTACAAGTAAACAAAAATCATTACCTTTCAAGGCAAGATCACACCCAGCTAATGCTCCAACAAGTCCAGGCAGAAAAAAGTTTTGCAAATGTGTTTGAAATAGGCCAGAGGTCCATCCCGAACTTGCAGCCAGATTGAGCAATTTCATTCACGTGGTGCTGGCTTTAGAGGCATGAAGTTTTCAAGAGTGAAGGGGTCTTCAGTTCTTTCTCCACAGTTTTAGAGAGCTTCCAAGGTCAGGCAGAGGCAGCAGGGTGTCCCTGCATAAAGGGAAGGCCCTGATAGGCCATTGCATGTAAGCTGTGAATGTGAAGCCTGGTTGGCAGTGGAGACCCCAAGAAGACATTCGAGATGCCAGACCTGTGTAGATATTTGCCAAGGAGAGTGCATACAGTGAGTGGTACCAGCCTAGAGAGAGATGTATGTTGCCAAGCAAAGCTGGAAGAGCTAAACTGTCTAAGTCTTTGGAAGTCAAGTCCCAGAAGTCGCACATGGAGCTATTGGATTTGGTGTTTGCCTTGCTGTTTTCGGTCTTGTTTTGATCTAGTAATTTTCCTCACTATGCCTTTATTCCTCCCTGTTTGATATGGGAATGTGTATTCAGTTCCATTGTACATTGGAGTATGTAATTTGTCTTTTGATTTTACAAGGAGCTTACAGTTTAGGATTGGGCTGAGTCTCAGAAGAGACTTTGGACTGTTAGACTTTTGTATGGCATTGAAAACTGGTTAAAGACTATGGGGACTTTTAGGTTGGACTAAATGCATTTTGCATTTTATATTGGTCAGGAGCCTATGGGGCCAGGGAGTGGAATTGTGGTGGTTTGAATGAGTGGCCCCATAAGCTGAACTATTCAGGGACATTTGTCTCCAGGTTGGTGGTGCTGTCTTGGGAGGTCTTAAAGGGTGTGGGCTGTGACTTTAAGGAAGTATGTTATTTGGGGCAGGCTTAGTGAGTTAACAAGCCCGTGGTCTACAGTTGCTCTCTCTGGCTTCCTTTGCTCATTGCGAGATGTGACCCTTGCCATGCTGCTCTAGCTCCAGCCACCACGCCTCCCACCATATTGGACTCTAATTCCCTAGAAATGTCAATCGTTAAGCTCAAATAAACTCTTCCTTTTATAATAAGTTCTTGGTCATGGTTTTTATCACAGCAACATTTAAAGTGACTAATACAGTTAGGCTTAGCAGAGGGACAGCTTAGCATAATTAACCAAAAGGGACAGGATAGGGAAAGAATAGTAGACTTTAGGGATAGTTCATTGAAGGCAAATGGTTGGAAATGGGCCTAAGAGGTGGCATATGGATCTCAGCTGCTTTATGCATTACTAGGACATTTCATTTTAATTATGTAAAAATAAACCCTATAACAAGATTATAAAAAGTTTCATGTTTCTCATTGAACATCAAACAATATGGCTTTCTTCTCTTACAGGGCAACCTAAGCTGTCCTGGACAAAAACATCTGACAATGACAACTTTGGGGAGGAAAGGGTTTATTTAGCTTACATCTCCTGGGGCACAGTTCTCACTCAGGGAGCCCAAGGCAAGGAACTTAGGGCAGGAACCTTGGATAGCAGGAAGCTGAAGCACAAGCCATGGAGGAATGCTGTTCACTGGTTGCTCCCTGGCTCATGCCCAGCCTGCCTTCTTATACGGTAAACAACAACCTTCCCAAGGTCGCACTACTCCATGTGTGGGGCTGGGCCCTCCCACACTACACAGAGATCAAGACAATACTCCACGATGTGGGCCACAGGCCAATCCAATGGAGCCAATTCCCCAACTGAAGATCCCTAACCCAGGTGTGTCAAGTTGACCCCAAAGCTACCAAGCACACTAACAAACCTTCTTTATTATGTATTAATATGTGTGATTGTATGTATGTGCGTCAACCGTGTGTATGATGTGTCTTACTTGTTTCTAAGTATTATTTTAATAATTTTTTTAATTTATTTTCTATTGTTGCCGACTGTTCCCGGCTGACTGCTACCGGCTAGCTCTCCTCAGGAGGTCGTGGGTTTTGCAGAGTCCTCTTGGCAAGAAAAACACAGTGAAGATTGAACGGCGTGTAGAAATGAAAAACTAAGAGAGTTTTCCAGATCTACAGCAACTTTACTGAACAGGGGCAGTGATTATACAGTAGTCTTAGGAAAGGGCAGAACAAAGGATTTTTGGCAAAGCTTCACAATTACATACGTAGGTAAAAAAGTCAAGATTTACACATCAACTGAAAAGCTCAGAGCACTCAGAGCAGGAAACTAAAACATCACAAATTTGGTTAGGAAATAAACTTTCCTGAATGTTTAAAATGTGAAATCTTTAAGACAACCTTACTGATGGGAAATAAAATCTAAGAAGAAAAAGGAACATCAATAGTTTACAAGTCATAATTGAAAAGTCATAGCCCACAGAGTAGTAACTACAAAGTTCTTTAACAGCAGATATTGGTCTTATGTCTCCATTCTGAGGCTAGATTAAATACATCCTAAAGTTAAGAGTTTCTTTTAAGTTTCTATTGAGTAAAAACCCTTATTCCTATTAATGTCCTAAGTTAGCTATTAGTCTTTCTAACTCTAACTGCTAATCTAAGGTTTAAATTTTTACCGAGAACCAAGAGCTGTCCCACTGTTTGCTTCCAGCTAACAGCTTTGTTTTAGTCAGATAAGTGGCTGGTGTAAGGAGACTTAGCCTCTATCTTGCTTTACTGGGAATATTAGAATCCAGGCTTTAACAAGAGGAATGTCTTATCTACCTCTTTGTCTAGGACTAGAGGAAAAAAGGAATTCTTTTATTTTTAGGTTTTAAGGGGAATTTTTGTTTTAATCTTAATGAAGAGATGTCTTTTCATCATACGTTTTTTTACCACTGGAAATTCTGTTTTCTTTAAAAAAAAAAAAAAAAAATGGACACTCATGTAAGGCAAGAACATTACTGTCATGCAATTAGTTTGTTTTCTTGATCTGAGCAAGTTTTAACCTTGCCATATATATTAACAGCTTACGTTATATTGTTTGTTAAGGAGGAAGGTCTGTTTTTTACTTGGGATCTGCAGAAAAATTCTTGCTGCCAGGAAAAAGCCCTGTGCCCAAGAGAAGCATTTTAATTGCCAGTTCTTGACACATTCAAAAAGTTTACTTTGTATCTATAAGCTGGCTTTAAGAAAAAATCTTTTTGTGCTCAGTGTTATGCTAAATCCAACACCAGAAAACTTAAGATCCTAGGAAAGCATCTGAATCTCGGGAGTTATCTTAGCCGAGCGTTCTGCCAGGGACCTCCAGGGGGTCCTAGCCCCTTAGGACACTGCTCCCCCACCTGTCTTGAATATGATTTCTCATATTGTTTACACAGGCAGTACTGGAGTGGGTGTGGCAGACACAGAGGTGGATGCCGCATTCTAATGTGTTATGGAATGTTTTCTGCATGTAGGTTTTGTGCACCCGTGTCATGCAATGTCCGCCCAGAGGGTCAGAAGAGGGTGATGGATTTCCGTAGAACTGGAGTTCTCCTGGAAACTGGAGTTTCACAGCTAGTTCTCAGCCACCATGTGGTGCTGGGATCGAACCCAAGGTCCTCTGCAAGAGCCATTGGCATTCTTAACTGCGTTAAGAGGCTATCTCTCCAGCCCCCTTGTAAAGTAAGTATATTTTAATGTTAAAAGCAATGATACCAGTAAAAACATTACCTCTGATTTGGAACATGGCCCTTCCCTTCTCAAGACGTCAAATTATATTAAACAGAACCAAAAACAAATTCAATTTCAAAAAAGGTTATGGGTTATCTATTACAAAATTTTAAGTAATGGATCTACACTGCCACATACTGGTTACACTCTTTCAACATCTAATACAAAGATGCAACCAGGTTTCATTGTATTAAAGTGTTAATAGTTTTTGGTCTTTGGGAATTAAATAATTAAAAAAATATTTAAAAATTAAAAAAATTAAAAAAATTTTAAAATAAAAAATTTGAATTCCCATTAATATCATTGCAGAATTCACAGCCATCATTTTTTTTTTAAATTATTGAGGTTTCATACAGGTAAGACAAGCCTGCGTTCATTCAGATGACCCAGTGGGAGTGGTGTTTTAGGCCTGCATTTTATTTTGGTGACCAGTTGGTTTGGAAGAAGGCTCCCTTTGTGGACCAACCTGGGTAGCTGGTGTAAATTTCCTGTCCTGGCTTTGGCAGGTGGGAAAATCATGGCCAAGGGTGGGAAACATGTCTCAATGTCCCAGGCTAAGGACCTGAGTAGGAAGTTACCTCTCCAGTCGGGTCACAGGAGTGACAAACTGACCTCTATGCAATGAGGCCAGTTCCCCACTGTACACAAAGTGGGAATTGTGCATCCCTTTCCCCTTAGAAGGACTGCATTGCACCTGTTAGACAAAGGAAGCTTCCTAGAAGCTCCACCACACACAAAAAAAAATCAAGATGTAATGATGGTAACAACTTTCTCATGGGGCATATCTAGCCAGTCTTCAATTAACTAATGGGCATAAGAACTGTAAAAGAAAATTTTATTAAGAGATAAATATTAAATCTTTAAAGCCAGTTTTCATGCAGGCCTGAGAAGGCCAAGAAGCTTGGGGAAGATTAGTATTATAATCCACCTTGTAAGGTTTTCAGTTTAAAAAGGTATACTTTAAAAATAACATATATTTATATATAGAGGTATTTCAGTAGAGATTTTACAGAAATACAAAATAAAACAATAAGTAATGGATTTGATTTCTGAAGTCATAGTTTATTCATATAGTTTTAAAAAACAAACTGTATATTGGTTAAATTTTATTTGGCAGGTATTCAACTTTGCTCAACCTACATATTATAGGATATTAGTAGATTTAGTAAAAGACTTAGTAAAAATGTCTGTATTAGTTAAATTTGTTTGAAGGTTTTGGTAGAAATGTTAATACATTTGAACTAATTGGGATATAAAATGTTAATTGTTTATTTATAATTTGTATTGAATTTCAACAATAACTTTGGGGGTTAAGGTACACAAATTGGTCTCTATATGTTCTGTGTTATACAATATCACAGTTGTAACAGTTTCTTTAACTTGTAGGATAATTTAAAGAAATTAAGTTTAAGTCACTTCCCAAATAAGTAGGCCTATAGTCCTACAAAACTGTTTTGGGTGAATTTAATTGAAAACTTACACCGGTTTGGGGCTCCTGTTTATGGTTTGTGTAATACAACTTAAGCATCTTCATGGGCCAAAACATAAAAATTTAAAAAAAACAAAAAAGGGACGTGGTTATAATATTTCCTTTTCATGGATTACAAAATGGGGAAAACAATATTTCCAACTTTGATTTAAATTTCAATTTTGAAATTCTTGAAACTAACAATGGAGGAGATTTGTATGTTCCCACAAGTAAAAACATCAAATCTAAATGCCTGAAAATGTACAACTTTGGCTATGCAGGATGGACTGGAAATGCCAGCAGGAGAGGGCTGACCCATCTGAACATTAAAAAAGCGGAAACCTCAGGCCGCCTAAGTCACAGACACTGAGGATCTCTCTGAATTCTATTTGAGAAAACTGTTTGTAATATGCCCTAATGAAATTTACCTTACAGATGCTGAGAAACCTTTCTACCTCTCCCTTTTATAGGAATAAGTAAAACGTGATGGTAATGAAGTCATTCCCTAACTGTAGATTAGAGCCAAACTGTTATATAGTGGTAATTTCTTATTTAAAAACAGGTTTAAAACTACCTTCTTTAATTGACTGATAGACATAGGAACTGTGAAAGGATAATTCTCTATTTAGAGCCAAATATAATAGTAAAGTCTCATTAAGCTATGCACTTAAAAGCAAAATATATTAATACAGGGAGAGAGCCTCTGATATCAGCAGATTATTCTGCCTAGGAGATGTTAGCTAGGATGTCAAGCACCCCAAATAAAGGCTTTTGCCTATAAATGGGATATCTGCAAGGAGAAGGTGGTAAGCCCCTGTTGTGAAGACCTGGTGAAAGCATGGACAAATGTTTTGAGATGTCACTTGCTAATGTACAGTTCGCCTCTGAAATGCCAGAGAGTGTTACAAAGTCCACTAAAAAAAGCAAAAAGAAATTTATTGGTCTCCTGGAGTAAGGCGGACATCCTCCGTCGTATCAGCTAACCTCAACGCCTGATACTGTGCAACAGTGGCGAGCCATGTGTCTCTATATCCCAAAATCTAATCAGCTATTAGCTCTCTCCTTGGAGATATCACAAGCTACGCCCTCAGTGGTTAGGAGATGAGATGTTATAAGCACACAATAAGAAACTTATCCTTTATAAGAGAGAAACCACATATTCAGGAATTAGCATACCATCCAAACATCTGTGTCTATAGCTCACAGCTTAGCTTGCCATAATAATTACCACTAGTTAAATGCCTATACATCTAATTGCTTGTGCTTTGTTAGTAGGGTTAAAAAGGTGCCTGATTAAGCTGTCAACCCATGACAGGAAACAACCTGAACAGACTAGAATTCCAAAACGACATTCTCCAGAGAAAGTAGACTGTTTTTGCCTCTCACCCACTTGTTCCCATTTCCAAAGCCTAGAGAACAACTTGAGGAAGAGGAAGAGTGGTAGAATGTAAGAGCTGAGGAGGTAGATTGGGTAATCATGAGACTACAGAAACATAGACTGGATCTTATTTGATCACATGCTTGTGCATACAAGCTTCTCCAATTGGACTAGGGAACTTTGGGTTGTTCAAAATTTGGCCATGGATACTTGCTAATTGGTTTTCCATTTTTTTTTTTGGGGGGAAATTTGTTACTTAACAAATTTTCCAATTGCTTATGCTTAATAATTGGTTCACTCCATGGTTGGATTTTTTTTGGATATTAATTGCCCTTAGTGTGAAAAATAAAGTCTCAGGTCCGACAACTGCACGCCCCCCCCCACTTGCCTAGCACTCAAAACAGGCGTGAACATCTGGCTATTTAAAACTCATGTTCCTTTGGGTTGTTAGCCTCACCCATGGCTCCCCTGCCTCTCGGAAAAGATGAAGTAGAAAAGAGAAGTGAAGAGAGTGTGAAGAGAGGTGAGGAGTGGTGGAAAAACTGTAGTTAAGATGGGTTGCATTCTAAACCAACGGGACCTCCCTAGCCACACCCATAGGGTGGAGTATAATGAGTGATGGAAAAGGTTTTAGGATTTGCCTTGAGATGATTGAGTCATCATGGAGAGTGTGGAGGCGGAGAGCATGTGAAGAGAGTAAAATCTCTCTCTGCATTTGACCTCAACATTGTGTCCACGTTGGTAGTGTGTTTCGCTGCACGTGTCCACAATGGGTCATCCTGCGGGATTAAGTGGGGCCCTACCACTATATCTCTGCGGCCTACCACAGGTCCCCGGGCGTCCTATCTGCCTCCTGGCCCTACTCAGCCTTTTTCTCTTCAGGTGTACTGTTTCGCTTTGCCTGAAGCCAACGCCAGGTCAACAAAACAACAGCCCAGGTCCACTCAGAAATGGTCAATAGGGACCCTGCACGTGTTCCTCCCGATGAGGTGATTCACATCCGACTCTCATCCATCCACAATTCACAGGAATGAGCTTTTCTCTCCCCTATGCGGTACCACTCCTGGCCCCTTCCCTTGGTGGCTGGCCAATCAAAGATGGGTAAGACTCTACAAAACCAGGGCAAACCTAAAGGACACACGCAGTCAAAATTGGAATGCTAGAGGTGGGTCAACAAGGTTCGGGCATAGCACCAGCCACTGGACTGCTCCTCACGCAAAATTAAATACAAAGGGTGGGAAATGAAGTAAGCCGGATATGGTTGAATTAATGCAGTGCACCTGTGCAGAGTCTATCCCTCATCAACCTAACCGCCTATGCAGGCGAGACCATACAAGCAGCGGAGTTGCAGATCTTGGCCAATCACAAGGCGGCGACACCAATGACTGCACTAAGAGGAGAGCAAAATTGGAACAGTACATAAACCCTAACCTTGCCCCCAGTAAACGAATCCATGGCAGCTCGCCTCTGTCTGCATTCACCCGACTCCCAAGGTCTGCATCTTGACTTCAGCACCTCTCACCCCCTTTCCTTCACGGTTGGACCACAAAATTCCCAGGCAGGCCCAGGGGATTGTCTACAGTATGTAGACAGCGGCCTTGAACTCCACAGAATCTGCCTCCCAAGGTTTTTCTTTTATTTAGGTATCATTGTTATATATTATTTCTTGTCTGAGTGTATTTGCTGCATGATGTTAAGTGCACCCTGTTCACGCAATACCTAGGAAATTCAAAGACATCAGATTCCCCTGAACTAGAGTTAAGACAGTTTTAGCTGGCCTGTGTAGGCTAGCTTGAATTGAGCCTGGGGCCCTCCGCAAGAAGGCAATTCCAGTGCTTCTTAACCACCAAAGCGCACCTCTCCATCCCTGTTTATGTTTTCTTTTCTTTTTTTGGGGGGTCTCTTTTCAAGACAGAGTTTCATCCCTGCAGGCCTCAAGCAGTCCTAGAAAACTCCTTATGTAGACCCAGGTTGCCCTTGAACTCACAAGATATCTGCCTGCCTCTGTGTCCCAAGAGGTGGTATTAAAGGTGTGTACCCACCATGCCAGCTTATGGGATTTCTTTTTAAAGATAGGTCTCATCGTAGCTCCAACTGGTCTGGAACCACTATGTAGACAAGAATGGCCTTAAGATCATACTTATGTCCATACCAATTTGGCCAAGGGACTTAAAGGGATAACTTTGTTTTCTTGCCCTTCTGTGATGGTTAATCCCTGATCGGTGTCAACTTGACTGGACTAGAACAAATAAGAGAAAAAGAAACTTCGGATTGGACTACCTCAACCCGGATGGCTCACCCCAAATGTGGACGTTAACTTCTGCCGGCAGGCATATAAAAGGCCATGGCAGGCTTTGGAGAGATGGGCCTAGCAGTTAAGAGCAACGATTGCTCTTACAGCCAGGACCCGCCGGTTTGATCCCCAGCACCACATGGCTTGCTGAGAAACTGTCTTAACTAACAGTACCAGGAATCCAACACCCTCTTCTGACCTCCTCAGGCATTGCATGAATGGGTGCATAAACCTACATGCAGACAGTACATTCATACACATTTTTTTTTTAATTAATAAAAAATTTAAAAGCCACAGCAGGGGAGCTGGTCCCTTTTTCCTCGCTTGCCTCTCTCACTGGTTGAGTTTGTCTGCCTGCTGTGATCAACCTTTCGGATCCAGCATGTACTGAGACCAACAGATCTTTCTGGAATCCATCAGGCCTTCATAACCAGATTGGACTACTGAGACATCCAACTTGCAGACTGAGCAGTTCCCTGGATTCTCAGCTCTCCAGTGCGGCACAGCTATTGCTGAACTCCTTGAGTTCTGTCACGTGAGCAAATCAATAAATTGTATGTAGCCATATATTCGTCCTGTTGCTTCTGGTTTCTTTAAGAAAACTGACTAATACACCCTCAGAGGTCAACTAAGTTCCAGGGACTATGCATGGGGGAAACTCTTGAAATGTCCTGCAAATTGGTCCACCATTCTTCCTGTGCAGGAGGTCTTGGAGATCCATAATAGGACTTCAGCCAGTGTCCAGTCTATAAAAGAGGAAAGTCTGCTCATGCTTCAAAAAGGGATCCTTGTCTAGCAAGAAGACCTGATTTTGTCCGAGTGGATGGAACTGGTGATTTGAAAAGCAAAAAAGAACCCAGGGGCTCCCTCCCCCAAAAAGAAAAGCTGAGTGACGCTTAAGGACCAATCTTTTTTTTTTTTTTTTTTTTTTGTACTTTTTCGAGAAGGGTCTCCCAGTAGCCCAAGCTGTCCTGGAACTCACCTCTGTAGACCAGGCTGGCCGTTGAACACACCAAAGATCCACCTGCCTCTGACTTCCAGTGCTAGGATTAAAAGGCATTGCCACCACGCCCGGCAAGACCAGATTATNTCTCGCCTGCCTAGGCAGGTTAGGTTGATGGGAGGGATAACTCTGCAAGCAGGCACACCACGTTAATTCTCACCATACCGGCTACTCCATTTCCACCCTTTGTGTTTAATTTTGTGAGGAGCAGTCCAGTGGGCTGGTGCTATGCCCGAACCTTGTTGACCCCACCTTTGGCATTCCAACATTTTGACTGCGTTGTCTTAGGTTGCCCTGGTTTTTGCAGTCTTACCCATCTTGATAGCCAGCCACTGAGGGAAGAGGCCAGGAGCGAACTGCATTAGAGGGAGAGACAAGCTCATTCCTCATCGGAATTGTGGATGGATGAGAGCTAGATGCAAACACGCTCATTGGGAGGGGTGCATGTGCAGAGTCCCTATTGCATCATTGTGATAGGACCTGGGCTGTTGTTTTGTTGACCTGGCGTTGGCTGCAGGCCCAAAGCAAAACAGACACCTGAAGAGAAAAATGCAAGAGGAGGGCCAGGAGGCAGAGGAGCCCAGGGGACCTGTGGGTAGGCCGCAGAGATTAGTGGTAGGGCCCACTTAATCCCAGGAGACCAATGTGGAAAACACGGCAGGAAACCACACCACCGGGACACATGTCGAGGTCAAAATGCAGAGAGAGATTTTATTCAAGTGTCTGCTTAAATACATGCATGACTCAATCTCCAAGCCAAATCCTAAACCTTTTTATTCACTATATCCCACCCATGGTGTGGGGCCAGGGAGGGTCCCATTGGCTTAGAAGCAACCCATCTTAACTAAGGTTTTTCCACATCTCACCCTTTTAATTATTTTTTTAATTTTTCCGAGAGGGCAAGGAGAGCCCATGATAGGGGAAGGCTTAACAACCCAAAGGAAACCTGAGTTTGACTAAGCCAGCTGCTCAAGCCTGTTTGGTGCTAGGCAGTGGGGGGGGTGGCAGGTCAGGACCTGAAACTTTATTTTCACATTAAGGCCAATTAATATCCAAAAAAAATCCCAACCATGAATTGAACCAATTATGTAATGCATAAGCAATGAATGTAAGTAACATTCATGTAAAAACCCCATTAGTCCAAGTATCTATGGTCCAAATTGAACATACCCCAAGGTTCCCATGTCCAATTGGAGAGCTTTTATGCACAAACATTGTATCAAATAAGAGTCCAGTCTATAATTTGCATCAAAAATATCTCATATTTCACCCCTCTCTCCTCAGCCCTTAATTCTACCACGGCTCCGCTTCCTCAATTTGTTCTCTAGGCTTTGAGGAAAAATGGCACAAGTGGGTGAGAAGCAAAACAGTCTCTCTTCCTGGAGATGTCATTTTGGAATCTAGTCTGTTTAGGTGGTTTCCCTTCATGGGTTGACACTTATCCAGGCCACCTTTTTAACCACCTACAACAAAGCACAAGCAATTAATGTACAGGGCATAAAAAGTTGCTAATTATTATGGCGAACGCTAAGCTGTGAGCATAGACACAGATGTTTGGATGGAGTATGCTAATCCACAAAACTGTGGTTTCTCATAAAGGGATACAGTTCTTATTGTGGTTTATATAACATCTCCTAACCACGAGCGGCGTAAGCTTTGTGAATTATTCCTCCAAGGAGAGAGCTAATAGCTGATTGATTTGGATATATAGAGACACATGGTGCCACTGTTGCACAGTATCTCCAGGCAGTTTATTTGAGGGTAGCTGATACTTGACGGAGGAGTCTTGCTTGCTCAGAGGCAGACCAATATGTGCTTTATGCTTTTAGTGGCCTTTGGTAAAACACTCTCTGGCATTCAGAGGCCAACTGTACATTAGCAAGTGGTATAGTCTAAAAACATTTGTCCATCTTTCACCAGGTCTTTGACACAGGGACTTAACCACCTTTCTCCTTGCAGATATCCCACTATAGGCAAAAGCCTTTATTTGGGGTCTTGAATCCCCTAGCAACATCTACTCGGCAGAAATAAATACCATTGCTGATATCAGAGCGCTCCTGTATTCATATATTTTGCTTAATTACACAGCTTTATAGAGACTTTACCATCTTTTTGGGCTCAAATAAAGATTAATACTCTTTCACAGTTCCTCAATAGCTCTATCAGTCAATTAAAGAAGGTAGTTATAACCTTGTTGTTATAAGAAATACCACTTTATAACAGTTGGCTTAATCTACAGTTAGGATGGACTTCATTACCATCACGTTTTTCTTTTTCCTAAAAAGGGGAGAGTGGAAGGTTTCTCAGCATCTGGAAGGTAAAATTTCATTTAGGGCATATTATAAACAGTTATCTCAAATAGAATTAGAGAGATCCTCAGTGTCTGTGACTCAGGCTGTCTGAGTTCCGCTTTTTTAATGTTCAGATGGGTCAGCCTTCCTGCTGGATTTCCCATCCACCTGGCATAGCCAAAAGTTGACTATTTTCAGGCATTTAGATTGGTGTTTTACTTGTAGGGGAACATTACAAATTCTCCTCCCATTGTTAGTTTCAAAGATTTCAAAAATTGAAAATTTATCAAACAGGTTTGGAACAGATGTTTTCCATTTGTATCCCAGAAAAAGGAATTTATACCCACCTCCCTCTTTTTGTTTTTTTAAATTTTTATGGTTTTTGACCCATAGGATGCTTAAAGTTGTATTAGCAAGGACCTATAAAACAGGCACCAAGGGTAAAGTTTTCATTTAAATTCACCCAAACAGTTTGTCATTGACTATATGCTACTTATTGGAAAGTGAACTTTAAATTTAATTCTTCGTTAAATTATCCTACAAGTAAAAGACAAAGTGTACAAAGTGATACTGTAAAACAGAAAAAATATAGAAACCATTTGTGTACCTTAACCCCAAAGTTATTGTTGGGAAATTCAATACAAATAAATAAAACAACATTTTATATTCCCAATTAGTTCAAATTATTACCATTTCTACCAAACCTTCAAACAAATTAACTCAATACGGACATTTTTACTAAGTCTTTTACTAAATCTACTAATTATCCTATAATATTTAGGGTGAGCAAAGTTGAATACCTGCAAAAAAAATTTTTACCCCAATATACAGTTGTTTTTTAAAACTATATGACTAGACTTATGACTCAGAGCAATCAAAGTCCATTAACTTATATGTTTATTTTGTTATTTCTGCATAAATCTCTACTGGAATACCTCTAAATATAAAATAATGTTATTTTTTAAGATACCTATTTTAAACTAAACACTTCAAAGTGGATTTTAATAAACTATTCTTCCCCAAGCCTCTGTGGCCTTCTTACAGGCCCTGGCATGAAAAACCTTGCTTTAAAGATTGTCCCAAATGTATCTCTTAAAAAATTTTCTTTACCAGCTCTTAATGCCCATTCGTTAATTAAGACCTGGCTAGAATGCCCCATGAGAGTTGTTACCTCATTTTACATCTTGATTTTTTTTGTGTGTGTGGGAGCTTCTAGGAAAGCTTCCCTTTGTCATAGCAGGTGCAGCACCAGTCCTGCTAAGGGGGGACACAGTGCCCAACTTTGGCCCACTTTGCTGACACTGTGGGGGAGAACTGGCGCTCATTGCATAGAAGGTCAGTTGGTTACTCCTGTAACCCGACAGAGAGGTAATTCCTACTCAGGTCCTTAGCCTGGGACATTGAGACATTTTTCCACTCTTGAGCCATGACTTCTCACCTGCCCAAAGCCAGGGACAGGAATTTCATCACCAGCTACCCAGGTTGGTGGTCCGCAAAAGTGAGACTTTTTCCAACAACTGTGCCAACCAAATGAAATGCAGGCCCCTCAACAACCAGCTACCCACGGTGGTCATCTTGAAAATGCAGGCTTGTCTTCCTTCAAAAAGCCTGTATGCACTCAATAATTAAAAAAAATATATGGCTGTGAATTTCTGAAAAAAAAAAAAGTAATGGAATTCCTTTTTATATTTTTTTAATTTTTTTAATTTTTATATTTTTTATTATTTAATTCCAAAGACCCAAAAACATTACCAACATTTAATACAATGAAAACCTGTTGCATCTTTGTTTTAGTTGTTGAAAGTTAACCAGTAGGTGGCAGATGTAGATCCATTATTAAAATTTGTAATAGATAACCATAACCTTTTGAAAATTGAATTATGTTTTGGCTGTTTAATATAAATTTGCGTCTTGAGAAGGAAGGCCACGTTCCAACTCAGAGGCAATGTTTTTACTGGTATCATGGGTGTTAACATTAAAATATACTTTACAGGGGCTGGGGAGGATTGCTAGCAGTTAAAATTGCCAACTGCTCTTGCAGGAGACCGGGTTTTGTCCTATCCCCCCGATCCGCACCCACATGGTGGCTGAGAACTGTCTGTAACTCCAGTTCCAGGAGAACTCCAGTTCCACGGAAATCCATCACCTTTTCTGACCTCGCGGACATTGCAGACACGGGTGCCACAAACCTACATGCAGACAGTACATTCATACACATAGCATCGGCATCCACCTCTCGTGTCTGCCACACCCACTCCGTAACGCCTGTGTAAACAATATGAGAAATCATATTCAAGAGCAGGCGGGGAGCAGTGTCCTGGGGCTCGGACCCCCTGGAGAGTCCCTGGCATGAACTGCTCGGCTAATGAAACTCCCGAGATTGAGATGCTTTCCTAGGATCTTAAGTTTTCTGGTGTTGGACTTAGCATAACACTGAGCACAAAAAGATCTTTTCTCTAAAGCCAGCTATATAGATACAAAAATAACTTTTGAATGTGTCAAGAACTGGCAATTAAAATGCCTCTCTTGGGCACAGGGCTTTTTCCTGGCAGCAAGATTTTTCTGCAGATCCAAAGTAAAACACAAGACCTTTCTCCTTAACAAAAATGTAATGTCAAGCTGTTAATATATTTGGCAAGGTTCAACAAAACACTTTTTGCTTTCCAAGGGGGAACAAGAAAAACAAAATAATTGCATTGACAGTAATGTTCTTGCCTTACATGAGTGTCCTTAAAGAACAAAACAGATTCCAGTGTAAAAAACGTCATGATATGCAATGAAAAGGGACATCTCTTCATTTAAGTTAAAACAAAAATTCCCCTAAACCTAAAAATAAAAAAGAATTTTCCTTGTTCCTCTTAGTGTCCTAGAAAGAGGAGGGTACGATAAGAACATTCCTCTTGTTAAAGCCTGGATTTCTAAACACTCTCCAGTTTTAAAGCAAGACACGAGTGGGGGCGTTTCCTAAAAAGTCTCCTTACACCAGCCACTTATCTGACTAAAACAAAGCTGTTAGCTGGAGTAAACAGTGGGACAGCTCTTTGATTCTCAGTAAAAATTTAAACCTTAGATTATCAGTTCAGAGTTAGAAAGACTAATAGCTAACTTAGGACATTATAGGAAATAAGGTTTTTACTTAATGGAAACAAAAGAAACTATTAACTTTAGGATGTATTTACTCTAGCCTCAGAATGAGAGACATAGGACCAATATCTGCTTTAAAGAACTTTGTAGTTACTACTCTGTGAACTATGACTTTTCATTATTGACTTGTAAACTATTGTTAGTTCCTTCCTTTTCTTCTTAGATGTTATTTCCTCTAGTAAGGTTGTCTTAAGATTTCTAACATATTTTACTTCAAGGAAAGTTATTTCCTAACCAAACTCTTGTGAGTTTTAGTTTCCTGCTCTGAGTGCTCTGGAGCTTTTTCAGTTAATGTGTAAATCTTGACTTTTGTATCTACCTATGTAATTGTAAAGCTTTACCAAATCACTTTGTTCTGCCCTCTCCTAAGACTACTATAAAATCACTGCCCCAGTTCAATAAAGATTGCTGTAGATTTGGAAAACTCTCTTAGTTTTTCATTTCTCACCCGTCAAAACTTCCTGTGTTTTTCCTGCCAAGAGGACTCTGGCAGAAACCACGACCCCCGAGGAGAGCTAGCCGGTAGCAGGCAGCCGGGAACCGTCGGCAACAATAGAAAATAAATTAAAACAACATTAATAAAATTCTTAGACCACAAAAGTACACACATCCATACATACAGTGTGCACGCACATACATTCATTACACAAATATCCATACATACATAATAAAGAACAGTTGTTGAGTGTGCTTGGATAGCTTAGTTCAACTTACACTATCTGGTTGGACGGGAAGCCTCAGTTGGTGAACGTGGCTCCATGGATGGCCTGTGCCACATCTGTGGTATTGTTCTTGATTGCTGGTGTAGTGTGGGAGGCCCAGCCACACAATGAGTGGGAACCCTGGGCAGGTTTGGTTGTGTCGTATTAAGAAGGCAGGCTGGGCAGAGCCAGGTGAGCAAGCCAGTGAACAGCATTCCTCCATGGCTTCGTGCTTCAGCTTCTGCTTCCAGTTTCCTGCCCTGAGTTTTGCCCTTGGGCGTGCTCGCTGAGTGAGAACTGTGACCCAGGAGATTTGTAAGCTAAATAAACCCTTCCTCCCCAAGTTGGTATTGGTCAGAAAGTTTTGGCACAGACAGTTCGGTGCACCTGTAAGAGAAGAAAGCCATATTTTGATGGTTCAATGAGAAACATGAAATTTTTATAATTTGTTATAGGGTTATTTTACATAATTAATAAATTTCCTCGTAATGCATAAAGCAGCTGAGATCCATATGACCACCTCTTAGGCCCATTTCCAAACCATTATGCCTTCAATGAACTTATCCTAAAGTTTACTATTTTTCTTCCTATCCTGTCCCTTCTGGCTAATATGCCTAAGCTGTCCCTCTGCCTAAGCCTAACTGTATTAGTCACTTTAATGTTGCTGTGATAAACACCATGACCAAGGAACTTATAAAAGGAAGATTTATTGAGCTTACGATTGATGGTTCCGGAGAATTAGAGTCCATTGTGGTGGGGGTGTGGGCTGGAGCTGGAGCAGCATGCCAAGGGTCACAATCTCGCAATGAGCAAGGAAGCAAGCAGAGAGAAACTGTAGACCACGAGGCTTGTTAAAGTCACTAAGCCCACCCCCATACGTACTTCCTCTCAGCACAGCCACACCTTCTAAGACCTCCAAAAACAGCAGCACCAACTGGAGACAAATGTCTGAATAGTTACAGCTATGGGGACACTCATTAAACCACCACATTCCACTCCCTGGCCCCATAGGCTCCTACCATATAAAATGCAAAATGCATTTAGTCCACCCTTAAAAGTCCCCATAGTATCTTACCAGTTTCAATGCCATTCAAAAGTCTACATCCAAGTCTCTTCTGAGGACTCAGGCCAAATCTCCTAAACTGTAAGCTCCTGTAAACACTCAAAAAGACAAATGTACATACTCCCAATTGTACATGGAACGTGAATACCATATTCCCATTCCAAAAAGGGAAGAAATCAGGGAATGCGAGGAACATACCTAGATCAAAACAAGACCGGGAAAATCCAGCAGGGCAAAAAACCAAGTCCAGTAGGCTCCCATGTGCGACTTCTGGGACTTGACTTCCAAAAGGGCCTAAGATGGCGGTCAGCTCTTCCAGCTTTGCTTGCAACACAACATCTCTTCTCTTAGGCCAGTACACTCCCCGTGAATGCAGCTCTCTTGGCAAAATACCTCACGGTCTGGGCATCTCGAATGCTTCTGCTGGGTATCCATGCCAACCAGCTTCACATTCACAGTTCTTGCAATGGCCTATCAGGGCCTAAAGAGGTCCTTTAATACGGGACCCCTCGCTGCACTCGCCGACCTTTGGAAGCTCGTCTAAAACTGTGGAGAGAAGAACTGAAGACCCTTCACTCTTGATAAAGTTAATGCCTGGCTAAGAGGCCAGGGCGACCACGTGAATGAAATTCTCGAATCTGGCTATGCAAGTTCGGATGGACTCTGGCCTATTCCAACCACATTTGCAACTTTTTCTCTTGCCCTGGACTTGTTGGGTAGAAAATTCTAGCTGGGTGTGGTCTTGCCCGGAAGGTACTATTCTTTTGTTACTTGTAAATCCCAGGCCTCTCCTTAATCACTTTATCTCACTTACTTTTGAAAGGGGAGCCTCTCTTCACTGCTTGGCCCCACCTTATCTTCCTAGTGCATTTTTTTCAGATCCAAACTGTACATTCTGCATTTCTTTCTGCCCCATCTGCTCTTCTTCACCGTAGATCTGCACAATATTCACCATTAAAAGCCATGCCACCATTTCTATGTTAGGCTGTCTTGAAATATCCTCTGCCAAAGACATCAGTCCATTGCTTTTCAACTTAGCATCAGGCAAGCATTTGGGCTGTGGGCAAACTGCTGCCAGACTCTTTATCAAAACATCCCGGTTGCTGCCTAAGTCTGTGTTTTCCTCTGGAACTACATTTTTTGCAGCTATGCTTTCTTCCAGGCTTCTATTAAAATGGCCCATTAAGCTCTGCTTACAGTAGTCAACAGCTTTTCTAGCCCAAAGTTCCAAAGTCTTCCACATTTCTCCAAACATCCACATGGTCAGGTTCTTCACAGCCAACAGCCTACTCTCTGGTACCAAATAACTGTATTAGTCACTTTTCTGTTGCTGTGATAAAACACCATGACCAAGGAACTTATAAAAGGAAGAGTTTATTTGAGCTTACGATTGATGGTTCCAGAGAATTAGAGTCCATTGTGGCGGGAGGCATGGTGGCTGGAGCTGGAGCAGCACACCGAGGGTCACATCTCTCAATGAGCACAGGAAGCAGAGAGAAACTGTAGACCACGAGGCTTGTTAAACTCACTAAGCCTGTCCCCAATAACGTACTTCCTCTAGCACGGCCACACCTTCTAAGACCTCCAAAAACAGCACCACCAACTGGAGACAAATGTCTGAATACTTACAGCCTATGGGGGACACTCATTCAAACCACCACACTAACTGTCCCTATGCTATTTACAAATCTAAGGATTGAGGAGGGTGCCCAATAGTAGACAGGCCAAAGTTGTTTGTAGTCTGTGACTGATCCATCTTATCTTATATTAAGGACTTTGGAAGTAATAATTATCCATAATCATGACAATAATCACAAAATTATAACCATTATTAATTATTAATTATCAATAATTATTATTAACCATTATTAGTCACAACAATCATTAATCATTATTATGAATAATAATTGTCAATAATAATAGCCAACAACAATGAACTATGTATCATTAGACTGAATTTCTATCAATTATTATTAATAATTATATTCAATAATAATAAGTATAGCTATTAATAACAGTTACTAACAATAATTAACAATTTATCATTAAACTGAATAATATGCATACTATAAACCCAATTAAAAATTGCTAACACTAAGGGGTATAAAACAAACATCCTTTATGAATTGAATCTATTTTTGTTTATAGTCAGCTAATTAGATTTAAACCTATAGGATTATAATGAATTAAAAGTGGAACTCGCGTTCACTCACACATACACACAGCTTGAAGATGGGCTTAAGAAACATAAAATAGTTTTATTCAAAAATTTCTCATTTAAATTGAACCAAAATATCAATTTACATTGTTAAAGAGACTTTTACCAATGGTCCTTTAAAAAAAGTCAATTTAGGGGCTGAAGAGATGGCATAGCGGTTGGGAGCACCGACCGCTCTTACAGAGGACCCGGGTTCGATCCCCAGCACCCACATGGTGGCCAAGAACTGTCTGAAACTCCAGTTCCAGGGGAATCTGAAATCCTCTTCTGACCTCCGCGGCATTGCATGACACGGGTGCACAGACCTGCATGCAGACAGTACATTCATACACATACAGAAATAAATAAAATTTTAAAAATAAAAAAAAGATAATTTATAGGAGCAAGTTTGTTTTGTTAGAATTTCAAGGCCCTTAAATTCTCCTAGAAATCCATATATTTTGTTTCCAAAATGCTGAAATCAAAAGAATGTTACCTAAAATCAAAATTTAAAGGGCATGATTTAGATACCATGTGCTCAGTCTGCAAGCTGGTATGCATGCACAGCGGGCAGGCCTCAAACCATGCGTGGTCAAGAATTCTGTGAGAAAAATCTGAGATGAAACACATTTAAAAAGAGCAAGATAAAATTAAATCAAGCAATTAATTTTAACTGTGCACATATATTTACTCAAAGGATATCTAGGGTACCCAGGGGTTAAATAAAAATATTACTTTTTAAGTTAAGCATGCTTAAATGGGTTTGAATTGCTGCTAGCTGAATCCCAATCTTGGATCTACAAATAGCCAGCAGGTTTTAGGTAAGAAGGTTCGATTTAGAGAAAACCCACAAGAAGACAAGAGAGCAACACACTTTTATCCAAAAACAGATTTTGTATACAAAATTTAAGAGAAAAGTAGCCAAGGCTTGAAATTATCTGGAAGAGGCTGTTCTTGGTAGGGTGGTTCCCATGAAAGGCCTTAATTTGCAACCAAAAGAAGTGGGCTCAGGTCTAGGAGAGCTACCAGGAGAAAATTTACATATGAACAAGCTAAGGTTGGGCTCCAGTCTTCACAGAGGTCCACAGTCTGTCTCCTGAGTATTGGAATCAAAGCTGTACCTTTAAAACACATTGAAAGATGAAGCACTGCCCAGGGCAACAGTGCCAGAGACTTTACGCTTCCCAATGAAACACAGAATACTGTAAAGACAGCCTTTCCCCCACCAGCCATCTGCTGTTTCCAGAGCAGGAGAGGGGCACTGAACAAACATTGGACTAGATTAACTAGAGTATCTACAAACAGCTACAAACTGAAAAATGTAACAGCTTCATATTTTGCCTTTGATCTTTTCAAGGCAGGGCTTTCTTACAGTCAGAGCCAGCCGGGAGGTCACTCTGTAGACTAGGCCAGCCCTGAACTCACAGACATCCATTTGGATTAAAGGTGTGGGCCACCACCAGGCCTAGAATTTACAAGCTCAATTTGCATTATAGAAGACTGGCCTCTAGAAGAGATCTTGGGGGAAGTTCAGCAGACAAAAGGAAACTTCAGCAGAATTAAGCACTATTTTACACTATTTAACACAATTTACAGAAAAAATTTTAAGGAGGACACTTTTATCTCTTCTGATTTCTTTTACTTTGAAGTCTATTTTATCCGATATTAAAATAGCAACACCTGCTTTCTTTTTGGTACCATTTGCTTGGAATATTTTTTTCCATCCCTTCACTTTAAGGTGGTGCCTGTCCTTGAAGGTAAGATGTGTTTCTTGCAGACAGCATATCGATGGATTCTGTTTCCTAATCCAGTCTCCCAGTCTATGTCTTTTGATTGGGGAATTTAGTCCATTAATATTTAAGGTTATGACTGATAGGTTTGTGTTGCTTCCTTTTGCCTTATTATCCATCTGCGGTTTTGATTTAGGTTTCTACTTCTGCAGTTATGCTTTTATTGATTTCTCCTTCTAGTTGCCTGGGGTTGGTTGCTCCTTTCTTCTGTTCTTTGAATTGCTTCAAGTATTCTCTGAAGGGTTGGTTTTCCGGACATGTATTCTTTCAAGTTGTTTATGTCATGGAAGATTTTCCTCTCTCCTTCCACTATGATTGACATTTTTGCTGGGTATAGTAACCTGGGCTGGCATCCATTGTCCCTCAACACTGGGAATGCTTTGCTCCAGGTTCTTCTTGCCTTCATCGTTTGCTGTGAGAAGTCCGTTGTTATTCTGATAGGTTTCCCCTTATAGGTCACTTGTTGTTTTTCTCTTGTCGCTTTAAGAATTTTCTCTTTGTTTTGGGTGTCCAGCATTTTAACTATGATGTGGCGTGGAGAATTTCTTTTCTGATCTTGTCTGTTTGGAGTTCTATGTGCTTCTTGTATTGGTATTGGTTTGTCCTTTTTTAGTTTGGGGAAGTTTTCATCTATTATTCTGTTGAAGATCTGATCAATACCTTTCTCTTGGGATTCTTCTCCTTCCTCTATTCCTATGATGCGGAGGTTTGATCTTTTCATAGTGTCCCACAGCTCCTGGTTGTTCCATTTTTGTGTATTTTTAAATTTTTCATAATCTTTCCTTGAGGTTTTTAGTTGTTCTGTGTTGTCCTCCAGGTCTGATATTCTTTGTTCTGCTTCCTCCATTCTGCTTCTGAGGCTTTTTTCATTCCTTTCCTCTTGAATGGATGAGTGTTTGATTTCCTTTTTCATTTCCTCTTCTGATTTCTTTAGTGTTTCTATTTCTTTTTGGAGCTTCTCGATCTCTTTTTGTAGCTCTTTTGTTTGCTGGTTGGTTTCTTTTTCTTTTTCAGCATGGGATCTTTTCAGTGTTTCTACTTCCTTCCGGAGCTTGTCATTCTCTCTCTCTCGGTCCTCATTCTCTTTTCTTAGTTCTTTAATTTGTTCTTTATGATTTTGTAGTTCTTTAAGTATGTTCCCAATTGTGTTTCTGATGTCTGTGTCCTGGGGCATCCCCGGGGGGATCCCACTGCAGGAGTCATCCATAGGGTTGGTAAAGCTTGGCGTGGGATTATCCTGCACCTTTCCAGTGTAGTCTCTTCTTCGTGATCCTGGCATATGGGCTTCTCCTTGCCTGTATTCCAATGTGAGTCCTAAATGCCTCTTCACTGTGTTGAAGGCTTGCTTTGCTTGCCTCCTTCAGATGCTTCTTCGTAATCTCAGTTGGGGGGGGGCGGGCTTCAGCCCACGCCCTGGCACCTTCCGCTGGGCTCAGGAGATCTCAAATCTCAAGAGTCACACAAGCGTGCCTTTAATACCGGCTGGGAGGATAACTCCGCCCCCACAGCCACTAGATCTAATCAAGCCAAAGACCACACCTTTAATCCCAGCTGGGGGGATAACTCCAACCTCACAGCCACAAAGGCCAATCAAACCAAAGACAGCAGGACCAAACGATCAGCAATCAGCTCGCCAAGGCACCCAGTTCCTACCTGTCTTCCCCTCTTCCTGCCGCTGGGCTCAGGAGATCTCAGGAGGACACTTTTAAAAAACACATTTAGACTGTGGCTGGCTTTTCACAAGCTTCCATGCAAGCCAATGTTGGTAGATTAATTCCTGCGTGGTTGGCTCTACAACCCAAGCCTGCCTGTGCAAAGGTGCAAATGAACACCTCTATGGAATGCTTGCTGCAAAAAGCTTTGCTCCATGGGCATGCCCCTCCTTCCAGCCTCTGTGACCTTCGCCACCTGAACTGTGGCCAGAAGGCGGAAACTGGGACCCCAGGCTGCAGGGCAGGTTCCAAGCACATTTCAAAACCTCTAGAAGGCAAGTGGACAGGAGAGGAAGGGCTCCTCTCACAATTTCTCTGAACACCCACCACCTGGGAAGGCTGGGGAAGCAACAGATGCCCTCAATCCAGGGAAGCCAAAATCGTGTCCCACTGAGTGGGTGAAAACCCACAAGAGAATGCAAGCTTCCTAAAGCCTATCAGAGAAAGGGTCTCAGGCACACAGGCCAAGTCTCCATCAGTGCCATCCACAGGTGCACCAGCAGAGTCAATACGAGAATTCCCTCTGTATCCATCCTTAGTCCGTGCCTTCACTGATTTGGAGATGCTAAACTTTCTCCATGCCACAACTTGAAACACAACAGCCACAGAAAACCACAGCACACAGTCAACAAACACATGCCATACCTCACAAAACAATTCCTCCTGGAACATAGCTTCCTTGAAGGTGTTATTTCCCATCTTGCAGAGATTCTAGCTTACAAAACTGGTTTCCCTGCCCCATGTTGATGGTGCCATTTGTGGTTAGGCTGCCGAGATTTGTGGTGGGGCCCACTAAGTCCCAGGATGACCCAAGTGGAAAACATGCACAGGAAACCACACCACATGGACACATGTTGAGGTCCAAATGCAGAGAGATTTTATTTCAAGATGTCTGCTTAAACATCCATCATGACTCAATTCTCAAAGCCAAATCCTAAACTTTTTTGTCACTATATCCCACCCCATGGGTGTGGACAGGGAGGTCCCATTGGCTTAGAATGCAACCCATCTTAACTAAGTTTTCCAACAGTGACCAATGTAGCTGTATTAGTCAGGGTTTCTCTAAAGAAACAGAAGTAACAGGATGAATATATAGGTATATACAATTTATTGATTTACTCACGTGACAGAGTTCAAAGAGTCCAAAAGTAGCTGCACCACACTGGAGAGGCCAAGAGAATCCAGGGAACTGCTCAGTCCACAAGGCTGGATGTCTCAGTAGTCCCAATCTAGTGCTGAAGGCCTGAATGGACTCCAGGATATTTGCCAGTCTCAGTACACACGGGGATCTGAAAGGTTGATCACAGCAGCAAGACAAACTCACCAGATGAGAGAGGCAAGCCGCAGGAGAAAAGGGACCAGCTCCTTCTGCCATGGCCTTTTATATTGCCTGCCGGCAGAAGGTAACGCCCACATTTGGGGTGGGCCATCCGGGTTGAGGTGGTCCAATCCAAATATCCTTTTTCTCTTATTTGTTCCTTAGTCCAGTCAAGTTGACACACAGGATTAACCATCACAGTAGCACAATCAAAAATGGACTTTAGCTTAGACCACACCTGTGAAACAAAGCTAGTATCAAAGACTATGACCTTAGGGTGGGTAGAGTTAAGGGAGACAACTTGAGAACCAAGGGTCAAGGTGTAGTTAATAAACTGTTGCGCCAGGTATGGTGGTATACGCCTTTAATCCTAGCACTAAGGAGGCAGAGGCAGGGGTATTGCTGTGAGTTCAAGGCCAGCCTGGTCTACAGAGTGAGTTCCAGGACAGCTGGGGCTACAAGGAGACCCTGTCTTGAAAAGACCAAAAATAAATACATAAATAAACTGTTGCAACCAGGGGCCTTTAATAAAACCTGGGGTTGCAACTCATTTCTCCCTCTCATTAAGTGGCCTTCAAATCCTTGAAGGAAGTTCACAAGAGTTAACCACAGTTGGTGTTTCCAAGATGGAATGATCTCTGCTAGGGGGGTTGTATTGGGTCCCTAGAACCATGATTTTAATGGAATTTACCTACTGGTCAATAAATCCGACAAGTGAGTGAGTTAAGGATGTATGAGCCACGAGTCAGAGCAACCAGAAGGATAAGTTTACTGGCAGATCCAGGAAGTCCTCAGCTCTCAGCTGAGAAAGAAGCTGGCTCTTTTGGGGGTGTTGACCCTAAACTGCCTAGCCAACTTTAAGCTCCTACTTTTATCACATTACCCTCTGAGGAGGTTACCCCAATTGCCAAGAAGGAATTGGGGCATCAACCACTCTGACCTCTTCCATGCTGAAAAGGGGCATAGGAGGTGGTGACTAGGGTACCCCTGCTCAGTGGATCTATCTAAAAGACCCCAAAAAGTATAGCTGCAGAGAGAACAAAATCCTTGACTAGTGCCTGTGAAGGCGAGAGTAGCTAGGTACATTTTCTAGGCAGGGAACCGAGAGAGAAACAGGGTGAATTAAATGTCCAACTTAAAAGTCCATTAGAATTTCTCAACCAGGGGTTCCGAAGCATCCATTATTGGGCTTCTTCTTTTGTTCATTTGTCCATGATGTCTGGACTCAGCATCTGCTTTCCAGGAAATTCAATAGTCACGTTGTGAGTTTTCCCTTAGGTAGTTGCTTAGAGAGAAGAAATTTTTTTTTAATTTTATTTATTTTTGTATGTGTATGAATGTACTGTCTGCATGCAGGTTTGTGCATCTGTGTATGCAATGTTGCGGAGGTCAGAAGAGGGTCTCGGATTCCCCTGGAATTGGAGTTACAGAGGGTTCTCAACCGCCATGTGGGTGCTGGGGATCAAACCTGGGTCCTCTGCAAGAGCAGTCGGTGCTCTTAACCACTAGGCTATCTCTCAAGCCCCAGAAACTTTGTTATTTGGTAACAACAAATATCATATGACTTTAAATGACTTAAAATCTAGTGTTTGGAGGCACAATCTCTCAGACTTTAAAGGAAATATAATGATTACTTATCTTTTGATTATACTTTCTTTTGGGTGTATAAGTCCATACAGTTAGCCCAGATTAACCAACTTTTGTTTTTGGCAAAATTGGTATGGGCATTATGTATTGTGGTTATCCATCTAGAAAGGCTGAGTTACACCAGTATAATACTTTCAATTACTGTATAATATTCTAGATAGGGCTCGGGCAAAAGTTCAAGCAGCTTTGTATAATACTGACTGGAGGAGGCACTTAACAGGATAGATTAAGCAGGCATAGCCCACAAGATAGAATTAAACAATTTCAGGCTTATTTTAAATGTAAACTGTTCACTATGATTACTACAAATGGGAACAATCTTTTTCTTTTTCAGACCCTTTATCCTGGTTTATAGTTTTCCCAGAAAGACAGGAGTTGTAACACATAACAGAAGACAGGAAATAAACTGATAAGGATTACCAAGTCCATCCAAACTGTCTTCTTTTGGACTGCATGCAGTTGGTTCAGGAAGATAGAATCTAGCTTTTTGGGCCAAATTATCTGGTTAGGTTAAAGGAAATATCAAAAGCAAAAAAAATTAAAATTAAAATTAAAAAAGAGGAAATATCAAAAGCAACTCTTCCAAGAAACATAGAGTACATTTTTCAGTAGCCATAGGTAACCCACCATTTGCCTTTGCCCATTTAATCCAAACCTGTAACAGGGAGTCAGGTTCAAGCCAGGAGAGGACTGAAAATTAACAACTCTGTATATTCACAATCTTATTCAGGACACTAGTAAACTAGCTTGAGTGTTTATACCAATTTAACTTAATACAGGTATATTATCATTTTACTAAACCTCAAAGTGCCATCTGATATGCATATAAAGCTTGACCGAACACTCTTAAACAAACATTGACTAGATATACATTTTGATTTTTAAAACTAGTTGACTGAACCTTTCAAATGTAAGCTTATTTATATAGTGTCCTTTTACCTGTCACGACAAACCTCCTCAGACTTTTATCACTTGCATAGGCTTTTTTCATCATCTTCACATAAATCCTTACTAAAAATATCTTTTTAACATTTTTTATATCACTTTTTGATACCATGAGACATAACATTCATAAACAGATTAACCCTTAATTGTGCAGATTTACTAAGTAATTAACATTTATTTCCTGTGTAACGAGATGGGACAGTTATCTCAAATACAATAGTTTGAAAAATCACAGAAATGCAGTGAGTTCCAGAACAGCTGGGGCTACAGGGAGACCCCGTCTTGAAAAGACAAAAAAAAAAAAAATTGAGCTCTTAGTTTCAAACATCTCAGGACTATATCTACCCAGGCAACCATGCTGCTTGTTTTATGGCAGGGATGCAAATGGTCAATGACAAACAGTTTCACACAGCAACTTTTTAAAACTATCCTTCTGGGCCAAAGACTATGTCTATGAGGATTCAAGTAGCCCTGTCAGGTCTCCAACAGCAGATTGGGAAGGGACTAAAGTCTGCCCTTCCTTCCCAGACACAATGTCAGACACATAAAATCTGTCATGTTACATTTTACATTTTGGAATATGGAAGAATATTTTAAATACTTTTAAGGCATTTTTATTTTTTAAATTTTATTTATTTCTTTTTTTTATTATTTATTTTTGTATGTGTATGAATGTATTGTCTGCATGCAGGTCTGTGCACCCGTATCGTGCAATGCCGTGGAGGTCAGAAGAGGGTCTTGGATTCCCCTGGAACTGGAGTTCTCCTGGATTTGGAGTTACAGACGGTTCTTAGCTGCCATGTGGGTGCTGGGGATCGAACCCGGGTCCTCTGTAAGAGCGGTCAGCGCTCTTAACTGCTAGGATATCTCTCCAGCCCCTACTTATTTCTTTTATGTGTATGAATGTACTGTCTGCATGCTGGTCTGTGTACCTGTGTCATGCAATGCCACGGAGGTCAGAAGAGGGTAACAGATTCCCCTGGAACTGGAGTCAAAGACGGTTCTCGGCCGCCATGTGAGTGCTGGGAATCAGACCCAGGTCCTCTACAAGAGCAGTCAGCGCTTTTAACCACTAGGCCATCTTCTCTGCCCTGACATTTATTTATTAAAATGTTCTCTGCCAAGATTTCACATTAGCTTAAAATTTAATTCAGTCTTTACATGTCTCTGAGGTTGCCACCTCAATGCCACAAAAAATACCTTCTCCATTAGTCAGTGTGACCAGTGTCCACATGGAGAGCACCATGGTCAGCCTCATTCTCCTGGTGAACCAGCTAGATGTTAATACTGATCTGCTACTAGGTAACAGCTCCTAGCTCAAACTCAATGGAAAAGGAGTGAAACGTCTGCAAAGTGCACTTTTAAGAAGAGATACTTTTTTGCTTATGAAAAGAAACCAGTGAATCTTCTAAGAATAGTAAAAAGAAATGTTTAACAGTTTTAGCTCACATGACAGTTTACTTGTGAATCAACTTGATATCAAGTAAATCATTAGCATTAGATGCAAGCTTATTCATTTAAACAGTTCCATAAAACAAATATGTTCAACTAGTTTTAAACCTAAAACTTCAGCACCTTGATGAAAACTCTAAATTACAGATGAAAACTGAAATCAGAGTAAAATCTGACTCTGAAGTTCATAACAGTCAGCATAACAACACTTTAGCCTTCACAGTTTATACAGCACTGAGGTCGTCTAGTGTGAGGTAAATTTTCCCATTTTTAATTTAGGATTAAACTGGGTCAGTTATTTGTTTCTGACTCAGAAATTCTACAGTAATGATCTTTACACCTAGAAACCTTGGCTGTGCTAGGATTAAAGGTGTGGCCCACCACACCTGGCTGGGGAACTTCCAGGAGTGGCCAGACCAGCAGGACAGCAGTTCAAACTCAGGGAGGTATGTTTGCTTCCTAAGAGGAGGAAGGGGGTGGAGGAAACAGATAGAAAATACAATAAAGCCAATTAGCTATCCCAGACTGCCTTCTCCCATCCCTGGAAGCCTGGAAGCCATGTAGCACCCCAACTGATCCAGGTGCCAGACCTCAAAATGGGTCTCTAGCTCAGGAACTCCCCAAGCTCTAAAGACCTCCTTCCAAGCCAGACCAGGATTCCTGACTAACTGCTGATGCAAATTTTATTAGCTAGTAAGATGCAGAATATCTCTGGTCCTTTAAGATAGCAGCTAGGTGGAAACTCACCAAAGCAGACCATATGGGCTGACCTTGAACTCACAAAGAACTGCCTGCCTCAGCCTCCCAAGGACTGGGATTAAAGGTGTGTGCCACCACACCCGGTCCAAGAATTCATTCCCAGTCCCAAAGGCTAGTTCATGTTAAATCAGGGATATATTCACCCAGAGAATCTGGCCTGCAGAGGTATCAAGAAAAGTAGATAATTCCAAAGCAAGCAAGTTACCTCACACAATCCCTTTTGAAAGCAGACACAAACCAAATTTTAGGACTTTAAATGCATTTTTAAATATCAATTTTTAAAGTTTGCACATGCGTATCTCGTCTAGCATGCCAAAATTAATGATTCTGTGCACATAAAGGACTGAAAGTTGAAGTGGCCACATTGTTTGACAGAACCAACATGAGACAATTATAATGACCAAATTACAAACACACGTACAAAATCTTAAACGTAGGCTTAGACACGCAGAACAGTTACCATAAACACAAGACATGAATGAAGAGAGGAGCTGCACGTACAGAGCTGACCCCTGTTGGTCCTGGAACCCTTGCCCGGATTCCAAATCGCTGAGGTGGCCCCCGTGTTCGAACTTTACCAGTGGAGAGTCAGGGCATCCCCCACCTCTGTGCTCAAGGAGCAATATTGCATCCAGTTTCTCCTAACCAAGTGCCCCAGACCAGAAACTTGAGTTTAAACAAACCAAAATGAAAGTAAAAAGAAAAAAAAAAGAATTGAGCTCTTTCTTACCCAAAAGATATATCTAGCCGAACAAGATGTCTCTAGTCCCTCCAGTGGGAGAGAGCTTCCTGCCCCCCCACAAAGGTATATTGGCAGGGGGTGAATGAGTATCCCTAGCAGGGGCAGCTGAATGGAGTTTGGGAGGGGTTGGGATGGGGGGGTGTGCTGGATAGCTTTAGTGTCAACTTGACACACCTGGGTTGAGGGAGCCTCAATTGGGGAATTTGCTCCATTGGATTGGCCTGTGGCCACATCTGTGGTGTATTGTCTTGATTGTTGAGCAGTGACAGTATAAGAAGGCAGGCTGGGCATGAGCCAGAGAGCAAGCCAGGAGCAAGCCAGTGGACAGCATTCCTCCATGGCCTGTGCTTCAGCTCCTGCCTCCAGGTTGTTTTCCCTGCCCTAGTTTCTTAAATCCTTGGGCTCCTTGAGTTGATCAACTGGTGACCGCAGAGGGAAATGTAAGCTGAATAACCCTTTCCTCCCCCAAGTTTGTTGTGGTCGGTCAGAAGAGAGTGTTTTGTCACAGCAATGGAAGACAAGACAGAAACAGAATTTTGGTACCAGAAGAGTGGGGGTATTGCTGTGACAGAACTAACCTTGGTGTTTTGGGGAAGGAATATGGAAGCATTTGGAACTTTATGCTGGAAAATCATGGAATGCTTTTAAAGATCATTGCTGTGGAGCTTGGAGCGGTTTTTGCTGAAGGAGTTGTAGAAGATGGAGGCTTGGTTTGTGAAGTTTCAAAGGGAAGCAGAAAATACCATCCAGGACCTGTGTAATCTGGGGGTTCGGGTCAGCCTGGGGCCTGGAAGAATCAGCTGGTGAATACAGAGACCCAAACCTGAAAGTGAAAACTTTTTGTGGTACTGGGGCAATTGATGCTTGTTAGCTGGGGCTTGAAAAATCAGATCAGCTGTAGTAACAAGAGACCAGCATCACTTGTGGTGAAATCCTTTCGGGGGAGAATATCTTCAAGGTCAGCCCACAGAAGCTGTGACCCAGAAAGGGCATGAGCCTCCATCTCTAGCCAAAAGCAGGACCTTTGGTAAACCGTGTACAGGTTCTCCCCTATGGGTTTCCGGTTGGTTGAAATTAAGGGGGTCAACGAGAGCCAGCCGAGGCCTTTGGCAACTTTTGTGAGAGGTCAGAGGTGCCTATTGGTGAAGGTGCAGCATCAGTTGCTGTGAAAACTCCAGAATTTAAGGGGTAATGGAGAAAAGCTGAGGCTTTTGCACCAGGAGAGGGTACAGAAGAGACCATTGGTGGAAGGTGCTGCCTCTGTTTCAGTAGCGACCCCAGCCTTTTTGGAAAGATGGCCGTTACACTGGGGGACGACCACCAAGAAGCAGCAGTAGGTGTAGAATGAAGTCGGCCCCCCTGGGCCTGCGAGATGAGTGGGCCACGGACCGGCCAGAGTCGGAGAGAGGGAGCTGACGAGACCCTTTGGAGCCCAGAAAGATCGTGATTTGGAATCCAGGGGGGGGGTTGTCCCAGCCCTTGAAGCTAAACTTGCCCTGGGACTTAGGGTTTTGTTTTGAGATAGTGCCTGATTCTTTTTTTCTTCCCTTTGAAATAAGACAGTACTTGTTGTGGATTTTACAGCAGCCCCAACAGTTAAGAGTCTTTTAATAGACTGGACTTTAAGTGTTTGGAATTTTAAGGACTATGAGACTTTTGGAGGATTTGTACTGTCTTATGTTGTGATTAAAGTTAACATCATATTTTGGGGAAAAGAAATGGAAAAGTTATGGTTTAATAGTGATATGTTTTTTTGTTTCAAGTTGACAAGGGGGTCAATTTGGTGCCTGGGATAGCCTTTTAAAAAGTTGTTAACCTTGACACACCTGGGTTTGGAGGGAGCCCTCAATTGGGAATTTGCTCCATTGGATTGGCCCTGTGGCCACATCGTGGTGTATTTGGTCCTTGATGTTGTTGAGCAAGTGACAGTATAAGAAGGCAGGGCTGGGCAAATGAGCCAGAGACGCAAGCCAGGAGCAGCCAGTGGACAGCATTCCTCATGGCCTTTGCTTCAGCTCCTGCCCTCGCAGTTTTCCTGCCCTGAGTCATACCGTTGGGCTCCTGAGTGATCAACATGGGGACCCAGGAGATGTAAGCGAATAAACCCTTTCCTCCCAAGTTTGTGGTGTTCGGTCCAGAGGTGTTTTTTGTCACAGCAATTGGAAAGAACAAAGACTAGAACAGGGGGGAACCTGGTGAAAGTCAGGGACAAAAGGGAAGGGACAACTTCTCCTCAGTGTTCTTATGTGGTGTTCTTGGTGGGCAGGCCAAAGGTGTATTGCTCATGCAGACATCCCCCACGGAGGAGCCCTTTTAAGTCCCGTTTGAAATTATGGATGGGGCGAAGAGGGGCAATGCAAATGGCCTCCACCCAAATGAATCCAAGTCCTAGGATTTCACTTTAAAAGGCCAGGGGGCCCCTGGAGGAAACCCTTTTAGGGGCCCACCCCGTCCGGTGGCACCCCAAAGGTGGGGAGGATAGTATCCATGAGGGCAGAAAAATAGTAAGGGAGAAGAGGGGTCTGTTGGGGGGTGGGGAACACTTGCCCCTAAAAGGCCCGCACAGCAAAAATAACAACAACAAAAGGGTGCCTACTCACTGATCAAAGAAGGGGATACCCTTGCCCCAGTCCCAGGGGATCAGAAAATCACATTGGGTGCCAGATGTAGAAAATCCCCCAGGCCTTCTGGGGAATTTTGTGGTCTGAACCGGTGGAGGGAAAGGGGGAGAAGAAGGCACAGATCCAAGACACAGACCCTGGGAATCAGTGAATGCAGGCAGAGGGCGAGCCGCTGTCCCCAAAGATTTGTTTACTGGGGGCAAGGTTTAGGGTTTATGTACTGTTTTCATTCCTCTTTCCTCTTAGTGCAGTCACTGTGTCACCTTGTGATTGGCCAAGGTCTGCAACTCAGCTCCTTGTATGGGTCCTCCGCCCGACCTAGGGGAGTTTAGGTTGGATGAGGGATAGGCTTTTTGCACAGGGGCGCAACTGGCATTCAAATTCCAGGGACAGCTGGGGGGGCTATAGGAAGACCCGTCCTCAAAAAGACTAAAAAAAAAAAAAAAAAACAAAGCAAAGAAAACCAGTAAAAAATAAAAAAAAAAAAAAAAAAAAAAAAAAATTACACAAAAAAAAAAAAAAACAAGCGAATTTGCCTGTGGATTGTTTGAAATGAGCAATGTCCCCCTTGTATGGGGGGGGGGGGGAACGGGGGGGACGGGGGGGGAAATGGGGATGGGGAATGGGGGAATGGGACTTTAAGTGTTCACAGCCCCATCCCATTTCCAGTGTTCCTCTCCTCTCTGCCTTCTTGTGTTCCTGCTTGAAGTTGTGAGCGCTCAGCTTTCTTCTCCTGCCACCATGCCTCCTGCTGAGTCCCTCCCGGCCATGATGGACTCTCATCCCTCTGGGACTGTAAGCCACCGTAAAACAATTCTGTAAGTCGCCTTGGTCATCAACAGCCAACAGAAAACGTTAACCAAGGCAACGGGTTTCAAAGAAAATAACTCGTGTTGGATTCTCCCAATGGGAAAGGCCAAAAATAAGTTTATTACTTAAATTTTCCCAAAAACAAACCAAAACCAAAACCATAATGGGGGTTTGAGCCTAAGGGGGTGGAAAAAGCTTTCTATCTTCTTTCATGGCCTGTGAATCCTTTCACCTACATTCTGTCCTAAGTCTTGATCTTGGGTATTGATAACATGTGAAAAATCTACCTAGCCATGTGCTTAAGACTGGCTCTCACATAACACAGTGACATGTCAAATCAAAGCCAAGATTCTTCCTGACTGTGCCCTAACATCTGGGGTGGTGGGCTGGGGTAGAGTGATCCTCTGGTTGAAGGCACAGTGGCTTTTGGCCCTCTCATGGGTGTCCACCCTGTTGCCTTCCTCATGATCCACCCACACATGTAGGCCTAGCCATCTCCCTACCACAATGTTTTTCATCACCTTGGACAAGGAAGGGATATATGATAAACAAGACCCCTCGGCGGGGGTTGCGGAAAAAAAAATTCTAAGCCCCTGCAGGCCCCCCGCCTTTCAAGTCAGTTTGCAGGAGGAAGCCCAGGAAGGCAGTTTCTCTGTGTGAGAGTCGCTACAGGGAAGAAAGATGCATGAGCCTGACAAGAAGCAGCGGCAGCTGTGGCCTGGCTTCCCCATGATGAGGTGTTAGACACAGAGACACGCACATGGACACACACACCCCAAATGCCGCACAAATTACACATACAATGAGGCACATACACACTCATGCACAGATACATATACAGACACACACGCACACAAGATAAACACACAGACATATACACAACACATGCACACACCTACACATAAACACACATACACACATAAACATACAAATACATAACCCATCCCCACACACATCCATACACATATATACACAACACATGCACACATGTGTACACACCTACACATAGACACACAACACACACACAAGAAATACAAAAAAAATTTAAGCTAGGCGTGGTGGCAAATGCCTTTAATCCTAGCACTCAGGAGGTAGAGGCAGGCAGATCTTTGTGAGTTCAAGGCCAGCCTGGTCTACAGAGCAAATTCCAGGACAGCTGGGGCTACAGGGAGACCCTGTCTTGAAAAGACCAAAAAACAAAAAAAATTAATCACAGTCATGCCAGGCATGATGGCACACACCTTTAATCACACAAAAGGCAGCCACAGGCAGATCTCTGTGAGTTCAAGGCCAGCCTGGTCTACTTAGAGAGCTCCAGGGCTATGTAGTGAGACTGACAAAACAAACAAAAATTATGATCATTTCATTTCATTATAAACACATTTTCTTAAGGAAAAACTCACAGAATCAGTGTGTCAGCTGACCATGGTGCTGTAATCACAGCACTCGGGGGGCCAAAGCAGGAGAATTGTGAGTTCTAGGACAGCCTAGGTTACATAGCAAGACTGTTTCAAAAACAAAAGAAAACAAAACAAAAGGATAGGTGTGGTGCACATCTAAATTCTAGCATTCTTGAAGCTGAGGCAGGAGGATTGGTGTGAGCTCAAGTCCAACCTGGGCTATAGCATGAAATCCTGACTCAAAGAAATGGGGGAAGCTGAGGAGATGACTCAGCAGACAAAGTGCTAGCTTTGCTAACATGTGGACAGGAGTTCAGATCTTCAGAATCCAAATCAAAGCCAGGCACATGTGATGGCCCCCTGGTGTCCAGCACTCAGGACTTAGAGACAAGGGACCCTGGGACAAGCTGGCCAGCGAGACCATCTGAATTGTCAAGCTCTGAGTTCAGAAAAGACCTGGGCACAGTAGTAACGTGGGGCTGGAGAGGTTAAGAGCTCTGGCCTTTCTTCCAGAGGACTCAGGTTTAGTTCCCAGCACCCACATGGTAGCTAACAACTGTCCTTAACTCTAATTCCAGGGGACTCAATGCTCTTCTAGCTTCCTCCAGCATTGCCCCCCACCCCCATTTTCCCCCCGTCCCCCCCTGTCCCACCATCCCCCCTACAAGGGACCTGCTCTATTCAAACAAATCACAGGCAATCGTTTGTGAAATATAGGCTTTTTTATTTTATGGTTTTCTTTGCTTTTTTTTTTTTTTTTTTTTTTTTTTTAGTCTTTTACGACAGGGTCCTTCCTATAGCCCCAGCTGTCCTGGAATTTGATGCAGTGCGCCTGTGCAGAGCTTATCCCTCATCAACCTAACCTCCCCTAGGCAGGCGAGACCATAAAAGCAACTGAGTTGCAGACCTGGGCCATCAGAAGGTGACACACGCTGCACTAAGCGGAGAGCAGAATTCAACACGTACAAAACCCTAACCTTGCCCCAGTAAATGAGTCTGTGGCAGCTCACCCTCTGCGTTCACCTGATTCCCAGGGTTCTGTTTGTCTTGACTACTTGCCTCTCTCCCCCTTGTTCACAGTAGGACCACAAACTTCCCCAGCAGGCCTGGCGGATGTCTACATCTGGCACCCAATGTGATTTTTCAATCCCCTGGGGACTGGCAAGGTATCCCCTTCCTTGATCAGTGAGTAGGCACCCTTTTGTGTTGTTATTTTGGCTGTGCGCTAGGGCAAGTGTCCCCCCCCCACAGACCCCTCTTCTCCCTTACTATTTTTCTGCCCTCATGGATAATATTCCTCCCCACATTTGGGAGCCACGGACGGCTGCCCTAAAGGGTTTCCTCCAGACCCCTGGCCTTAAAATGAAATCCTGGGACTTGGATTCATTTGGGAGGAGGCCATTTGCATTGCCCCTCTTCGCCATAATTTCAAGCCTTAAGGGCTCCTCCGTGGAGGATGTTCTGCATGAGCATAACTTGGCCTGCCACAAGAACACCAAGGAGAAGTTGGCCCTGCCCTGTGTCCCTGACTTTCACCAGGTTCCCCCCCATCCCAACCCCCCACAAACTCCATTCAGCTGCCCCTGCTAGGGATACTCATTCACCCCCTGCCAATATACCCTTGAAGGGGGGGCAGGAAGCTCTCTCCCACCATAGGGACTAGAGACATCTTGTTCGGCTAGCTATATCTTTTGGGTAAGAAAAGCTCAATTTCTTTTTTTTTTCTTTTTACTTTCATTTTTGGTTGTTTAAACTCAAGTTTCCAGTCTGGAGCACTTGTTCAGGAGAAACTGGATGCACTATTGCTCCTTGAGCACAGAGGCTGGGGGATGCCCTAATTCTCCACTGGTAAAGTGCAACCATGGGGTCCATCTCAGCTATTTGGAATCCGGGCAAGGGTTCCAGGACCAACAGGTGTCAGCTCTGTACGTGCAGCTCCTCTCTTCATTCATGTCTTGTGTTTATGGTACACTGTTTCTGGTTCTAAGCCTACGTTTAAGATTTTGTACGTGTGTTTGTAATTTGGTCCTTATAATTGTCTCATGTTGCGTTCTGTCAAAACGAAGTGGCCACTTCAATTTTCAATCCTTTCTGTGCACAGAATCTTTTCATTTTGGCATACCAGACTGGATTTGTATGTGCAAACTTTAAAAATTTGATATTTAAAAATGCATTTTTTTTTAAAGTCCTAAAATTGGTTTGTGTCTGCTTTCAAAAAGGGATTGTGTCATGTAACTTGCTTGCTTTGGAATTATCTACTTTTCTTGATACCTCTGCAGGCCAGATTCTCTGGGTGAATATATCCCTGATTTAACATGAACGCCTTTGGACTGGGAATGATTCTTGGGAACGGGGTGTGGTGGCACCCACCCCTTTAATTCCAGTCCTTGGAAGGCTGAGGCAGGCAGGGGCAGTTCTTTGTGAGTTCAAAGGTCAGGCCCATATGGTATGCTTTGGTGAGTTTCCACCTAGCTGCTATCTTAAAGGACCAGAGATATTCTGCATCTTACTAGCTAATAAAATTTGCATCAGCAATTACTCAGGAATCCTGGTCTGGCTAGGGAGGAGGTCTTTAGAGCTAGGGGAGTAGTTCCTGAGTATAGACCATTTTTGAGGTCTGGCACCTGGGTCTGTTGGGGTGCTACATGGCTTCCAGGCTTCCAGGGATGGGAGAAGCCACGTCGGGATAGCTAATTGCTTTATGTTATTTTCTATCTGTTTCCTACACCCCATTCCTCCTCTTAGAAGCAAAATTACCTCCCTGAGTTTGAACTGCTGTCCTGCTGGTCTGGCCACTCCTGGAAGTTCCCAGCCAGGTTGGTGGCCCACACCTTAATTCTAGCACAGCCAAGGTTTCTCGGTGTAAAGATCCGTTTACTGTAGAATCTGAGTAGAAACAAATAACTGACCCAAGAATACAATTAATCTTAAATTAAAAATGGGAAAACTTACCTCACAGATAGACGACCTCAGTGCTGTATAAACTGTGAAGGCTAAAGTGTTGTTATGCTGACTGTTATGACACTTCAGAGTCATCTTTTACTCTGATTTTCAGTTTTCATGTAATTTAGAGTTTTCATCAAGGTGCTGAAGTTTAGGGTTTGAAACTAGTTAAACAATTGTTTTATGGACCTGTTTAAATGAATAAGCTTGCATCTAATGCTAATGATTTACTTGATATCAGTTGTTCACAAGTAAAACTGTCATGTGAGCTTAAACTGTTAAACCTTTTCTTTTTACTATTCTTAGAAGATTCACTGGTTTCTTTTCATAAGCAAAAAAGTATCTCTTCTAAAATGCACTTTGCAGACGTTTCACTCCTTTTCCATTGAGTTTGAGCTAGGAGCCGTTACCTAGTAGCAGATCAGTATTAACATCTAGCTGGTTCACCAGGAGAATGAGGCTGACCATGGTGCTCTCCATGTGGACACTGGTCACACTGACTAATGGAGAAGGATTTTTGTGGCATTGAGGTGGCAACCTAAGAGACATGTAAAGACTGAATTAAATTTTAAGCTAATGAGAAATCTTGGCAGAGAACATTTTTAATAAATAAATGTCAGGGCAGAGAAGATGGCCTAGTGGTTAAAAAGCTGCTGGACTGCTCTTTGTAGAGGACCTGGGCTGATTCCCAGCACTCACATGGCGGCCGAGAGAGAAGGAAGAACCGTCTTTGACTCAGTTCCAGGGGAATCTGTTACCCTCTTCTGACCTCCGGTGGCCATTGCATGACACAGGTACACGCCCAGCTGGCAGACAGTACATTCATACACATTAAAGAAAATAAGTAGGGGCTCTGGAAGATATCTAGCAGTTAAGGCGCTGACCGCTCTTACAGGAGTACCGGTTTCGATACCCAGCACCCAATGGCAGCTACGAACCGTCTTTAACTCCAATAATCCAGGAGACTCCATTTCCCGGGGAATCCAAGACCCTCTTCTGGACTCCGCAGCATTGCCGATACGGGTGCACGACCTGCATGCAGACAATACATTCATACAATACACAAACTAAATATAAAAAAAAGAAATAATAAAATTTAAAAAATAAAAAATGCCTTAAAGTATTTAAAATATTCTTCCATATTCCAAAATGTAAAAAGTAACATGACAGATTTTCCCCCATCCCCCATCCCCCCGTCCCGTCCCCCATCCCCCTACAAGGGACATGCTCCATTCCAAACATCACAGGCAATCGTTGTGAAAGATAGGCTTTCTTTTTATTTTATGGTTTTCTTGCTTTTTTTTTTTTTTTTTTTTTTTTTAATCTTTTTGAGACAGGGTCTTCCTATAGCCCCAGCTGTCCTGGAATTTGATGCAGTGCGCCTGTGCAAAGCTTATCCCTCATCAACCTAACCTCCCCTAGGTCGGCGAGACCATACAAGAAGCTGAGTTGCAGACCTGGGCCAATCAGAAGGTGACACAACGACTGCACTAAGAGGAGAGCAGAATTCAAACAGTACATAAACCCTAACCTTGCCCCCAGTAAACAAATCTGTGGCAGCTCACCCTCTGCGTTCACCTGATTCCCAGGGTCTGTGTCTTGACTCTGTGCCTCTCTCCCCCTTCCCTTCACGGTCAGACCACAAAATTCCCCAGCAGGCCTGGAGGATTGTCTACATCTGGCACCCAATGTGATTTTCTGATCCCCTGGGACTGGCAAGGTATCCCCTTCCTTGATCAGTGAGTAGGCACCCTTTTGTGTTGTTATTTTGGCTGTGCGCTTGAGGCAATGTGTTCCGCGCCCCGCAACAGGACCCCTCTTCTCCCTATCGTCATCTATTTTCTGCCCTCATGCTGATATTATTCCTCCCCACAATCGACTATGGACCAACGTGCCCTAAAGGCTTTTCCGCTCACAACCCTCTCGGCCTTGAAAGATGAAAATCGTCCTGGACTTGGATTCTATTGGAGGAGGAGTGCCATTTGCATTTGCCCTCCTCGCCTAATTAGAAGTCCTTAAGAGGGCCTCGCCGGAGCGATGTGGCTGCGATGAGGCTACGTCGGCCTGCCATAGCAACACTGAGGAAAGTTGTAGCCCTCCCGTGTCCCTGCTTTCTACCAGGTTCCCCCCCCATCCCAACCCCTCCCAAACTCCATTCAGCTGCCCCTGCTAGGGATACTCATTCACCCCCTGCCAATATACCTTTGTGGGGGGGCAGGAAGCTCTCTCCCACTGGAGGGACTAGAGACATCTTGTTCGGTAGCTATATCTTTTGGTAGAAAGACGCTCACTTTTTTTTTTTTCTTTTTACTTTCATTTTGGTTTGTTTAAACTCAAGTTTCTGTTCTGGGGCACTTGGTTAGGAGAAACTAGATGCAGAATTGCTCCTTGAGCACAGAGGTGGGGGATGCCCTGACTCTCCACTGGTAAAGTTCAAACAAGGGGTTCACTTCAGCGATTTGAAATCTGGGCAAGTGGTCTGGATCTTTGGTTCTGGGACCAACAGCACATGAGCCCAATGTGCACAGTTTTTCCTCTCTTTGTCTGACTATATCATATGTTTATGGTAACCATTCTTCCATGTATCTAAGATTCATGTAGCCCTACTCATCATGTGTCTATGTTTTCTTGTGTATCTGTAATTCAGTCACTATAATTGTCTCATGTTAGTTCTATCAAACAAAGTGGCCACTTCAAATTCAATCCTTTATGTGCACAGAATAATTAGTTTTGCATGCTCGACGAGATATGCATGTGCAAACTTTACAAATTGATATTTAAAAATGCCATTTTAATAGTCCTAAAAATTTGGTTTGTTCTGTCTCTTTCAAAAGGGCTTGTGTTGACGGACACTTGTTTGCTTTGGAATTATCTACTTTCTTTTTGAAACCTCTGCAGGCCAGAATCTCTGGGTGGATTATATCCCACTGTTTTAATGTTAACTAGCCTTCGGGACTGGGACTGAATTCTTGGACGGGTGTGGTGGCCACACACCTTTAATCCCCGTCCTCAGGAGGCGGCTGAGGCATGGCAGTGTTTTCTTTGTGAGTTCAAGGGTCAGCCTTGTCTGCTTTGGTGAGTTTCCACCTAGCTGCTATCTTAAAGGACCAGAGATATTCTGCATCTTACTAGCTAATAAAATTTGCATCAGCAGTTAGTCAGGAATCCTGGTCTGGCTTGGAAGGAGGTTTTTAGAGCTTGGGGAATTCCTGAGACTAGAGACCCATTTTGAGGTCTGGCACCTGGATCAGTTGGGGTGCTACATGGCTTCCAGGCTTCCAGGGATGGGAGAGGCAGTCTGGGATAGCTAATTGGCTTTATTGTATTTTCTATCTGTTTCCCACCACCCCTTCCTCTCTTTAGAGAAGCAAACATACCTCCCTGAGTTTGAACTGCTGTCCTGCTGTCTGGCCACTCCTGGAAGTTTCCCCAGCCAGGGTGTGGTGGGCCACACCTTTTAATCCTAGCACAGTCCAAGGTTTCTCGGTGTAAGATCAGGTAGTACTGTAGATTCCTGAGTCAGAAACAATAAATAACTGACCAGTTTTAAATCCAAATTAAAAATGGGAAATTTCACTCACAGCTAGACGACTCATGCTGTATAAATTGTGAAGATAAAGTGTTGTTATGTGACTGTTATGACTTCAGGAGTCAGATTTTACTCTGAATTTCATTTTCATTGAATTTCTGTTTTCATCAAGGTGCTGAAGTTTTTAGGTTGTAAAGAAATAGTTAACAATATTTGTTTCTATGGAAGCTGTTTAAATGAATAAGCTTGCATCTACATGCTAATGATTTACTTGATATCAAGGTGATTCACAAGTAAACTACCATGTGACATAAAACAGTTAAAACATATGCCTTTGTATTTATTCCTAGAAGATTCACTGGTTTCTTTTTCAAGCAAAAAAATTCTCTTCTTAAATGCACTCTGCAGAGTTTCCGTTCCTTTTCCATTGCAGTTTGAGCTAGGAGCTGTTAACCTAGTAGCAGATCAGTATTAACATGTAGCTGGTTCACCAGGAGAATGAGGCTGACCATGGTGCTCTCCATGTGGACACTGGTCAAACTGGACTATGGAGAAGAGTTTTTTTGTGGCATTGAGGTGGCAAAACTCAGAGACATGTAAAGCCTGAATTAAATTTTAAGCTATGTGAAATCTGGCAGCAGAGAACATTTTAATAAATAAATGTCCGGTCAGGAGGAGAGGGCCTAGTGGTTAAAAGCGCTGAACGTGCCTTGCGTAAGGACCTGGGTCTGATGTCCCAGCACGGTCACATGGCGGCCTGAGACCGTCTTTGACTTCCAGTTCCAGGGGAATCTGTTACCCTCTCTGACCTCCGTGGCATTGCATTACACAGGTACACAGACTACACATGCAGACACCGAGTACATTACCATAACAAAGAAATAAGTATGGGGCTGGAGGAGATTCCCTGAGAGTTTAAGAGCGCTGACCCGCTCTTACAGAGCCCCGGTTCGATCCCCAGCACCCCATAGTGGCAGCTAAGAACCGTCCGTAACCAAAATCCGGAGAACTCCAGTTTTCCAGGGGAATCCAAGACACCATCTTCTGACCTACACGGCCATGCCGATACGGGTGCCACAGACCTAGATGCAGATAGTACATTCATACACATAAAAAATAAATAATAAACAAAAGAAAAAATAAAATTTATAAAAAAATTTTTTTTCCTTAAGTTTTAAATATTTTTCTCATATTCCAAAATGTAACACTGTAACATGACAGATTTTATGTTCTGACATTGTGTTGGGAAGGAAGGGCAGACTTTAGTCCCTTCCCAATCTGCTGTTGGAGACCTGACAGGGCTAACTCTGAATCATCATAGACATAGTCTTTGGCCCAGAAGGAATAGTTTTTTAAAAAAAGTTGCTGTGTAAATTGTTTTATTGACCATTTACATTCCCTGCCATAAAACAAGCAGCATGGTTGCCTGGGTAGATATAGTCCTGAGATGTTCATGAAACTAAGAGCTCAATTTTTTTTTTTTTGTCTTTTCAGACGGGGTTCTCCCTGTACGCCCCAGCTGTTTTGGAACTCACGCATTCTGTGATTTTTAATTCCCCTTAATACTATGTGTATGAGATAACCGTCCCATCTCGTTACAGGAAATAAATGTTAATTGTACTTAGTAAATCTGACAATTAGGGTTAATCGTTTATGATGTTATGTCTCATGTTGATTAAAAAGTGATATAAAAATGTAAAACGATATTGTTAGTAAGGATTTATGTGAAGATGTGAAAAAAGCCTATGCAAGTGTTAAAAGTCTGAGGAGGTTTATGTGACAGGTAAAATGGACACTATATAAATAAGTCTTTACATTTGAAAGGTTCAGTCAACTAGTTTTAAAAATCAAAATTGTATATCTCAGTCATGTTTGTTTTAAGAGTGTTCACGTTTGTCAAAGCTTTGATATGCATATCATATGGCACTTCGAGGTTTAGTAAAATGNAATGGGGGAATGGGACTTTAAGTGTTCACAGCCCCATCCCATTTCCAGTTTCTCTCTCTCTGCTTCCTGTGTCTGCTTGAAGTTGTGAGCGCTCAGCTTTCTGCTCCAGCCACCTCCTGCTGAGTCTCCCTGCCATGATGGACTCTCATCCCTCTGGAAGCATAAGCCACGTAAACACTTCTTTAAGTCGCCTTGGTCATCACAGCAACAGAAACGTAACCAAGGCACTGTTTCAAAGGAATAACTCATGTTGGATTCTCATGGGAAGCAAAAATAGTTATTACTTAAATTCCCCAAACACAAACAAAACCAAACCATAATGGGGTTGAGCCTAGGGGGTGGAAAAAGCTTTCTATCTTCTTTCATGGCCTGTGAATCCTTTCACCTACATTCTCTCCTAAGTCTTGATCTTGGGTATTGATAACATGTGAAAAATCTACCTAGCCATGTGCTTAAGACTGGCTCTCACATAACACAGTGACATGTCAAATCAAAGCCAAGATTCTTCCTGACTGTGCCCTAACATCTGGGGTGGTGGGCTGGGGTAGAGTGATCCTCTGGTTGAAGGCACAGTGGCTTTTGGCCCTCTCATGGGTGTCCACCCTGTTGCCTTTCTCATGATCCACCCACACATGTAGGCCTAGCCATCTCCCTACCACATTCACTTGGACAAGGAGGGATATATGATACAAGACTCGGCTGGGGTGCGGATCTAAGCCCTGCAGGCCGCCTTCAAGTCAGTTTGCAGGAGGAAGCCCAGGAAGGCAGTTTCTCTGTGTGAGAGTCGCTACAGGGAAGAAAGATGCATGAGCCTGACAAGAAGCAGCGGCAGCTGTGGCCTGGCTTCCCCATGATGAGGTGTTAGACACAGAGACACACACATGCACACACACACACAAATGCGCACAAATACACATACATGCACGCACATACACACTCATGCACAGATACATATACATGTACACAACACATGCACACATATAAACACACAGACATATACACAACACATGCACACACCTACACATAAACACACATACACACATAAACATACAAATACATAACCCATCCCCACACACATCCATACACATATATACACAACACATGCACACATGTGTACACACCTACACATAGACACACAACACACACACAAGAAATACAAAAAAAATTTAAGCTAGGCGTGGTGGCAAATGCCTTTAATCCTAGCACTCAGGAGGTAGAGGCAGGCAGATCTTTGTGAGTTCAAGGCCAGCCTGGTCTACAGAGCAAATTCCAGGACAGCTGGGGCTACAGGGAGACCCTGTCTTGAAAAGACCAAAAAACAAAAAAAATTAATCACAGTCATGCCAGGCATGATGGCACACACCTTTAATCACACAAAAGGCAGCCACAGGCAGATCTCTGTGAGTTCAAGGCCAGCCTGGTCTACTTAGAGAGCTCCAGGGCTATGTAGTGAGACTGACAAAACAAACAAAAATTATGATCATTTCATTTCATTATAAACACATTTTCTTAAGGAAAAACTCACAGAATCAGTGTGTCAGCTGACCATGGTGCTGTAATCACAGCACTCGGGGGGCCAAAGCAGGAGAATTGTGAGTTCTAGGACAGCCTAGGTTACATAGCAAGACTGTTTCAAAAACAAAAGAAAACAAAACAAAAGGATAGGTGTGGTGCACATCTAAATTCTAGCATTCTTGAAGCTGAGGCAGGAGGATTGGTGTGAGCTCAAGTCCAACCTGGGCTATAGCATGAAATCCTGACTCAAAGAAATGGGGGAAGCTGAGGAGATGACTCAGCAGACAAAGTGCTAGCTTTGCTAACATGTGGACAGGAGTTCAGATCTTCAGAATCCAAATCAAAGCCAGGCACATGTGATGGCCCCCTGGTGTCCAGCACTCAGGACTTAGAGACAAGGGACCCTGGGACAAGCTGGCCAGCGAGACCATCTGAATTGTCAAGCTCTGAGTTCAGAAAAGACCTGGGCACAGTAGTAACGTGGGGCTGGAGAGGTTAAGAGCTCTGGCCGTTCTTCCAGAGGACTCAGGTTTAGTTCCCAGCACCCACATGGTAGCTAACAACTGTCCTTAACTCTAATTCCAGGGGACTCAATGCTCTTCTAGCTTCCTCCAGCATTGCGCACATGTGCTAAACTTACACACATGCAGCAAACATGCATGTGGTTTTTTTTTTTTTTTTTTTTTTTTTTNCCCATATAGTGCAGGCTATCCTCTAACTCTCTATGTAACTACGGGTGACTTTGAACTCCTGATCCTCATCCTCCACTTGCGATACAGCATGTGCCACCACTGCCCAAGTTTAAAAAGTTTATATTAACAAATATTAAAATCCACAGTCAATTTGAACAACACAAGGTTCCATAGTCCAGTTGGAGAAGAGCTTGTATGCACAGGCATGTTGATCAATTCAGAGTCCAGACTATATTCCTGTAGTCTATTTATTCACCCTTATCTCTCCGCAGCCATTACAATCTACCAACGCCTCCTCTTCCACAGTTTGTTCCCTGGGAAACTGGGTAATTGGCACTAGCATCCACCGAGGAGGGATACCATTCATCCGTTTGTTTTTTCTGGGCCTTGTACTTCACTCAGCATGATGTTCCTCTAGCTCCAGCCATTTTCTGCAAAGTTCATGACGTCTTCTTTACTGCTGCGTGGAATTCCATTGTGTAGATGTACCACCTTTTCTCTCTCCACTCATCAGTTGAGGGGCATTTAGGTTGGTTCCAGCTCCCTTTGCTTATGTGAAGAGAGCTTGAATAAAATGGCCGTGATGTATCTCTGTGGTGGCGTAAGTTTTGAGGGTACATGCCCAGGATGTATGGCTGGGGTCGGGGGTTGTGGGGTGGGGTTTGGGGTGGTTTGGGGGGGGGGGGTGGTGGTGTGGTGGGGGGTTGTGGGGTTTGGGGGTTGGTTGGTGGGGGGTGGTGGGGTTGTTGGGGGGTTTGGGTTGGGTTGGGGGGGTTGGGGGGGTTGGGGGTGGGGGGGGGGGGTGGGGGGGTGTGGGTTTGGTTTGGTTGGGGTTTGGTGGGGTTGGGGTGTGTTGGGGGGGGTGGGGCGTGTTGGTGGGGGGGTGGGGGGTGGCGGGGGGGGGGGGGGGGTTTGTTGTGGTGGTTGTTTGTGTTGGTGGTGGTTGGGGTGGTGGGGGGGGGGGGGGGGGTGGGTTGGGGGGGGGGTTGGGTTGGTGGGGGGGGGGCAAGAAAAGGGGGGGGGGTGGGGTGGGTTGGTTTGGGGTGGGTGGGGGTGGGGGGTTTGGGGTTTGGGGTGTGGTGTGGGGTGTGGGGGGGGGGGGGGTTGGGGTGGGTGGGTGGTGGCGGTGGGGGTGGTGGGGGTGTGGTGGTGGGTGTGGGTGGTGTGTGGGTGGTTGGGGGGTTTGGGGGGGGGGTTTTTTTTTTTTTGTGTGTGTGTGTGCTGGGGGGGGTGGGTTGGTGGGGGGGTGGGTTTTGGGGGTGTGGGGGTGGGGGGGTTTGGTGGGGGGGGGGGGGGTGTGGGGGTGGTTGGGTGGGGGGGGTGTTGGTGGGTGGGGGTGGGGTGGGGGTGGTTGGGGGGGTGGGTTGTGGGGTGGGGGGTGGTGGGGGGTGTGGGCAAGTTCATTCCGAGTCTTCCAAGGGTTCTCCACACTGCCTCCCACATATGCTGTACATGTTTACTTTCCCACCAGAAGTGGATGAGTGTTCCCCTTTCCCCAAACCTCTCCTTAGCACTTGGTTCATTTGTTTTCTTGATTCCTAGCCAGTTCTTATTGGAGGTACGATGATATCTTAAAGTGTTTTATTTTGCTTTCTTAATATTAGTGATGTTGCGCAGTTCTTGAGGTGTTTCTCAGACTTCTCTAATTCCTCGCTTGTGAAGTCTCTGTTCAGTTCTTTGCTCCATCTATTGAGCGGGTCATTTTGTTTTCTTTTTTCTTGTTTTTTGAGTCGTTTATATATTCTGGAAATCAAGCTTTGTCGATGTATCTGCAGTGAAGGTTTCCTCCATTCTGTGGGATTTCTCTTCAACTTCCTTGCTTGTTTCTTTTGATGTACAGGAAGCTTTTGAGTTTTGATGAGGTCCCATTTGTCAATTGTCGATTAATTCTTGTGCAGCTGCTGTTCTGATTTAGGAAGTCTTTTCCACGCCTATGTCTTGTATCTGCTGCCAACTTTTTCTTTCTAACACCTTCAGCGTTTGGGGTTTCACGTGATGGTTCTTTTATCCATTTGACGTTGACTTTTGTACAGGGTGAGAGGTAGGTGTTTTATTTCATTCTTCTACAAGTTGGTGATCCAGTTTTGCCAACACCACCTCTTGCTGAATATGCTGTCTTTTCTCCATGTGGTTTCTTGGCCCCCCTTGTCAAATCTGAGATGCTGACTGAAATTTATGTGCTCAGATTTGGATCTTCGGTTTTGTTTCATTGCGTCAACAGGTCTGTTTTTGTGCCAGTACAGGCTGTTTTTATGACTATAGCCCTGTAGTATAGTTTTAAAATCTGGATAGAGATCCCTCCTGTGTCGATTCTTTTCCCTCAGGATTGATTTAGCTATTCGGGGTCTTTTGTTTTTTCCAAATTTGAATTTAAGAACTTTTGTTTCCAAGCTTGTGAAGCAACTCTTGGGGATTTCGATGGGATGCATAAATCTATACAGGAGTTTTGGTAAATGGACATTTTTACCAATGTTAATTCCACAATCCATGAGCATGGAGGTTTTTCCATCTTCTGAGGGTCTTCTTAATTTCTTCTTTAAGGGTTTATTTATTTTTATTTTTGTTGTTTTGTTCTAGATGTCTTTGGTATCTTTGGTTTGGTTTGTTCCTAAGGTATCTTATTGTTTTGAGGCTATCGTGAGTGGGAAGGTCTTTTGAATTCTTTCTCCAGTTGCTTGTTTCTTGTGTAAAGAAAGGCCATTGCTTTTTTAAGGTTAATTTTGCATCCGCCCACTTTGTTGAAGCTGTTCATCGTTTCTAGGAGTTTTCTGGTGGAGTTTTTTGCATCCCTTAACTAAACAATCATATCTATTCATCAGGCAATAGGGATAGTTGACTTCCTCTTTTCCACTTAGTACTCTTTTAATATCCTAAAATCTAATAATAAAAATCTAATAATACCAAGTCTAGTAATGATGTGAGATAACTGGAACTTATACACCACTGGTAAGAGTATTAGTTCAGCCATGTAGGAAAACTGAGACTCTGAGAGACTGCATCTGTCATGTGATCCAGCCATCTGACACTAGGTCTTTGGCCCAGAGAAATGAAAGCTGCATAGGTAACACATAATCCTTTATGCGTGTGCACATTAATCAGCGTAGCAATTGCCCAAAACTTTTGCAAAATAACTGAAATGTCCCATATGGGGTGAGCAGGTAAATACACTGTGGTTTCCTCAGACATTAAACAAAGCTGGGGAGCATAAGAGATGGCTCAGCAGCTAGAAGTGCTTACCGTCTTCCAGAAGACCTGGGCTGTTGCCATTGGGTGGCTTCAGTTTCCATTGATCAGCTTACAGCTGTCTGCAACCCAGCTCCAGTAGACCCTAACGCCTTCTTCTGCACTCCTTGGACACCACACAGAGATGGCATACAAATACACATATCGCCAGGCATGGTGGGCACGCCTGTAGTCCAAGCACTTGGGACAGAGGCAGGCAGAATCTCTGAGATTAAGTCCAGCCCTAGTCTACATATTGATATACCAGGTGCAGCTTCAGGGATATTAAGACCTTGTCTCAGGGGAAAAAAAAAAAAATGTTTCCTATTATTTTCATTTAATTTCATGTATATATAATGTGGTTTGATGGCATTTCTGCCATTGTTCTGTCACCCTCCCCTCCCACTGAACCTCTTCCTACATTTTTTCTTTCGTTCTTTCTTTTGGCTCCCCACATTTAATTAGTGCATGCATGGGACTGGGCCAGGTTACTGATCAGCAGCCACGGTGCCACTGTGACCGTGACTCCCCCCCACCCCAGCAACCATAAACTGCCATCCATCTAGGGAAGGGTATGGTGATGGGCCCAGTCTTTAAATGTAACCACAGCTGCTGCAAGTCCCTGCCACAGCCATTTGGTTCAAGGACAGCCCTTCACAGGGCTTCTTTCCCAACTCTGGCACTTGCATTCCTCCTGTCCCCTTCTTTTTTTTTTTTTTTTTTTTTTTTTTTTTTGGTCTTTTCAAGACAGGGTCTCCCTGTTAGCCCCCAGCTGTCCTGGAACTTTGTGCTCTGTAGACCAGGCTGGCCTTGACTGCAAACGATCGCACCTCCATCTGCCTCTGAGTGCTAGGATTAAAGGCGTGCGCCACCACACCGGCCCTGTCCCTCTTCTAGGATGTTCCCTGAGCCTTGGAGAGGGGTTGTGTGGATGGCCCTCTCGGGCTGAGGACTCAACAGCCAATTTTCAGCACTTTAACCTGCTCTGTCTCCGCATTAACTGCTGCCCACCTGAGTTACACCATGGATGTTCAGAAGGCAGTTGGACCTTATACCCATACAGCAAAAAAGGTAGACAGAGACAGGCGGAGCCTCTGTTGTTCAAGGCCATCCTGGTCTGCATAGGTGAGTTCCGGACAGCTGGGGCTACAGGAGACCCTGTCTCCAAAAAGACTATGAAAAACCACAAAACAAAACAATACAAAAAAACCTGGCAAGTCCCTCATGGATTTATGTGTCATCCTTTTGTAGGTTTTACCCCCTAAGTCAGGGACGCTCGAGAGGCCGATTGAGGCCGAAGTTCTGCGAGATAATTATTCTGGAATTTCGTTCCTGAACCAAGAAATGTTGCCGCACACATCCTGCAATCATCATCAGCCGGAGCCCAAGAGCCAGGCCTGCTGTCCAGTCTCTCAGATGCTCCTGCTGATCCAGCCACAGGCCCGCTATTACCCATTCCTCCAATCTCCTTGCCCCACACTTCCTGTGAAAATTCACTTCCTTGTTATGCCTGGGTATAAAACAGCTCACTTGGGGGTATTTCTATTCTAATGCTGGTCATCCTAATCCAGGACACAACGCAGGTCCCCCAGCAGCCTTGCCTGAAATAAAACCAACTTCCATCAGGAGTCCTGGACATTTTCTCCTCTCTGCACTCAGTCTCCCCTCAAAATGAACCTAACACTTTTCAGGGACTACTCCAATCTCTATTGGTTCAATCCTATATGAGCTTCGGAAACAAGCACAGGTTTGGTCTTACCTGCGATGGTCATATGATGGCACATGTCAAAAACTCAGAGTCCGGATGAGAGGCTGCAGGCCCCCGATGATACATGTCCCCCCCCAAGACACAGCTAGGGCCACCAGGGGGCACCCGCAGCACTGCAGACTCCCGCGTTGCCCAGAATTTCCTTCCTTGCTTTGAGTGCAAAGATACAGCGGTGTTTGTTTTTATTTTGTTATTTTGCTTTGTTTTTTGTTGTTTTATGATCAGGGTTCCCTGTCGGTCCCATGCTGGCCCCCGAACTTGGCATGTAGACCAGCCTGGACTCGACTCAAGAGTAGCCTACCTCTGCCTCCCAAATGGCGGGGATTTAAAGGCATTATTCATACTTTTTACACTTTCTTTTCTTCTTCATCTTCATTTTTCTCTCTACTCATTTTCTCCCTCCCCTCCCCTCCCTCCGCCCCCTCTTTTTTTTTTTTTCTTTTTCTCTTTCTTTCTTCCCTTCCCTTCCTTCTTCCTTCCTTCCTTCCTTCCTTCCTTTCGTCCGTCTGTCTGTCTTCCAACTTACCCTTTGTCTTTCAATGTGGATAACTACAATTTCTCCTCTAAGCTACAGAATAGCAAGATGTGATCACGACCAAGCCAGAGGGAGGCTACATGGTACAGTCTGGACATAGAAGTGTGGTGACTGGCAAGACCCTCACCTGGCTCCTGTGCATGCTGGTCCTGCGGATGGCCGTGGATAAAGGGAATGCCGGCAAGCAATGGGGGGGGGGGGGGGAATCACGTGGATAGAGTAACTAACCAAAGTGAAGAAGGCCCACAGGATAAGACCATGCGTCTTCACAGCAGATCTCAAAGCCCCTTCCTCCAGCTGCAGTGAGCCCACAGGAGCTGCTCCATGCTCTGCACTCCATGCTCTGTGCTCCATGCCCAGTGCTCCATGCTCGGTGCTCCATGCTTGGTGCTCCATGCTCCAACCAATTTTGGTCAAGACACTGAGAGGAGAGCACTCTGGAGGCTGAGAGTAGAGTTAAAAACAGACTGATGGCCTGGCGTGGTCGCGGCACGCCTTTAATCCAGCACTGGGGGCAGAGAGCGGGACAGGGATCTCTTGTGAAGTCAGAGGCCAGCCTGGTACTCAGATGATTCCAGACAGCTGGGCTACAGGGAGACCCTGTCTTCAAAAAGACCAAAAAAATCCCCCACAAAAAACCAGGACTGATGGCTCAGCCGCTCAGGACCACTGGAGCTATTTGCAGAGGACTCAAGTTCGGAGTCCCAACATGGTGGCACAACCTTCTTTTTTTTTTTTAATTTTTTTAATACCTTTTATTTTTCTGTAGTTGTTAATGAATGTACTGTCTGCATGGCAAGTTTGTGCACCAGTGTCATGCAATGCCACGGAGGTCAGAGGAGAGGGTTCGGAGGTCCCTGGAACTGGAGTTCTCCTGGAATTGAGTTCAGACAGTTCTCGGCCGCCGGGTGGGGCTGGGGATCGAAACAAACCCCCCGCGGTCCTCTGGTAAGAGTGGTCGGTCGCTCTTAACCGCTATGCCATCTCTCCAGCCCCTAGAGCCGATTTTTAACTCGCAGTTCCAGGGGAATCTGACGCCCCCTTCTGACCTCCTCCCCTCGCATTGGCATTGCACACGATCTGTGCAACAGACCTGCATGCAGCCAGTATGTTCATACACATAAAGATAATTTGAAAAAATTAAGCTGTGTGTGTGGTAGCTGCACATCTTTAATCCTAGCGCACTGGGAGGCAGAGGCAGGCAGATCTTTGTGAGTTCAAGGCCAGCCTGGCCTACAGAGTGAGTTTCCAGGACAGCTGGGGCTACAGGGAAACCCTGTCTTGAAAAGACCAAACAAACAAACAAACAAAAAATTAAGAGACTGGCAGCCTCAAAGTCACTTATCTAAACAAAACAGACTGGCTGTCAGGGGATACCCACACCTTGTAGTTATCACACTTGGCCACTTGAACCTATCTCTTGGGGTGTTCCTTCTAGACCAGGTAGCCAAAGATGGAATGGAAAGAGTGTGTATTGTTTGGCCAGAATCCTCTCCCTTCAGATACAGTTTGAAGTATCCATCCTTCTTCTAGGAGGCTCAGATGTGCTGTCCTCCACATAGTGCACTGCCCACACAGGTTATGGGCACTTCAGGCTCTCCAAGAGGAGTTGGGGTAGTTTCTATCTGGTTTTGTTGAGAGACAAAGTCTCACTATGACAGGCTTCACTCTCTGTGCTAAAATGACAGACTTGCACCACTGTGCTCAAACTTCCAATAGAGAATTAGAATATTTTTTCTTTAATTTTTAATCAAAAGAATACATATCAGAAAAAAAAGAATACATATCAGGGCTTGAGAGATAGCCATACGCGTTAAGAGCGCTGACTGCTCTTGCAGAGGCGGGTATGTTCAATACCCAGCACCCACCATTTGGCGGCTGAGAACTGGTCTTTAACTCCAGTTCCAGGGGATCTGACACCTCTTCTGAACTCCATGGCATTGCACGACACGTGTGCACAGACTCATGCAGACATTACAAATAAAAAAAAGGGGGGGGGGGGAAGCTGGAGAGAGGCCTAGCAGTTTAAGGCGCCCGACCGCTCTTACGAGGACCGGGTTCAATCCCAGCACCCACTGGCGCCGCAGAACCGTCTCTGAAAACCTCCACTTCCAGAGAACGCGCAGTTCCAGGGGAATCTGACACCCTCTTTGACTCCTGGCAGCATTGCAGCGACACGGGTGAGTCACAAACTTGCATGCAGGACAGTACATTGATACACATACAGCCAAATAAATAAATGCCGGCATAGGTGGCAACACGCTTTATACCTAGCACTTGTGAGGCAGCAGACGGCATGCAGTGATCTCGGTGAGTTTGAGGCCAGCCTGGTCATCAGAGTGAGTTTCCAGGGACAGCCAGAGCTACAGGGAAACCCTGTCTGAAAAAAGACCAAAAAAAAAAAAAAAAAAGAGAGTACATATCAAAGTAAACTTAAAATTTTTATCAATTTGTGTATGAGTGTATTGCCTGCATGTGTATAAGTGCATCTGTGTCATGCAAAGCTCATAGACATCAGAAAGGGCATCAGATCCCCTGGAACTGGAATTTTGAACAGTTGTTAGTGGAACTGGAGTTTTGTGTCATGTGGGTGCTGAAAACTGAAACCTCCGTCCTCTGCCAAGAAGCGCAGCCAGGCTTTACTGTCCAGCCATTCTCGCAGCTGCCAAGGACGAGCAACTTTAAAAATGAATGTGGTCCTTTACTCCTCGCACTTGGGAGGCAGAGGGCAGGCGGATCTTTGTTGAGTTCAAGGCAGAGGAGTCCAGGACAGCTGGGACTACAGGGAGTCCCTGTCTTGAAAGACCAAAAAATAATAAATAAGAAAAAAAAATTGAATATGATGGGCCAGGCGTGTGGCGGCACGCCTTTAATCCTAGCACTTGGGAGGAAGAGGGGGTGGATCTTGTGAGTTCAAGGATCAAAAGACCGTAAAAAAAATACAAAGTTCAGTTCCAGGACAGCTGGGCTACAGGGCGTCCCTTGTCTCGAAAAGGACCAATAATTAATAAACTAAATAATAAATAAAACTAAAATAAAATAAATAAATAATAAAATTTAAAAATATTCTTTAAAAGCCCCGATGTGCTCTTAGGTAACACTAGTTTTAGCATGAAAAGACTCCATCTACATGCTGGATTTTTTTGCATGTGTGTCTGTGGGGGGGGGTGCACACACACGCGCAAATGCCTGTGGGGTGCAGGTGTTGTGAGAGGCCTGAAGCTATCAGCAGATATCTGATTGCTTTTCAATTTCTTTTTAAATATGTACGTACAATAAAACAAAAAAAAAACAGAAGCCGGTGTGGTGGCGGCACGCCTTTAATCCTAGCACTTGGGCAGGCAGAGGCAGGGTGGATCTTTGTGAGTTCAAGCCAACCTGATTACGAGTGAAGTCAAGGTCAGCTGGGGCGCTAAGGAGACCCTGTTCCGAAAACACCAAAAAAAACGGAGAAATTGTAGTTATCCACATTGAAAGACAAAGGGTAAGTTGGAAGACAGACAGACGGACGAAAGGAAGGAAGGAAGGAAGGAAGGAAGGAAGGAAGGGAAGGGAGGAAAGAAAGAGAAAAAGAGGGAGGGGGACAGGAGGGGAGGGGAGGGGAGGGGAGGGGAGGAGAAAAATGAAGAGAAAAGAAAAGAAATTGTAAATACAGCCAGGCATGGTATTGAATGCCTTTAATCCCAGCATTTGGGAGGCAGAGGTATGCTACCTTGAGATCGAGGCCAGGCTGGTCTACATGCCAAGTTCGGGGCCAGCTGGGACCACAGGGAAACCCTGATCCAATAAAACAACAAAAAACAAAGCAAAATAACAAAATAAAACAAACACCTGTATCTGCACTCCAAAGCAAGGAAGGAAATTCTGGGCAACGCGGGAGTCTGCAGTGCTGCGGGTGCCCCCTGGTGGCCCTAGCTGTTCTTACATGTTCATCCTCAGCCTCCATCCTGGACCTCTGAGTTTTGACATGTGCCATCATATGACCATCGCAGGTAAGACCAAACCTGTGCTTGTTTCCGAAGCTCATATAGGATTGAACCAATAGAGATTGGAGTAGTCCCTGAAAAGTGTTAGGTTCATTTTGAGGGGAGACTGAGTGCAGAGAGGAGAAAATGTCAGGACTCTGATGGAAGTTGGGTTTATTTCAGGCAAGGCTGCTGGCCTGCGTGTGTCTGGATTAGGATGACCAGCATTAGAATAGAATATACCCCAAGTGACAGTTTTATACCCAGGCACACAAGGAAGTGAATTTTCAAGGAAGTGTGGGGCAAGGAGATGGAGGAATGGGTATAGGCGGGCCTGTGGCTGGTATCAGCAGGAGCATCTGAGAGAGACAGAGGCCTGGCTCTGGGCTCCGGTGAGGCATGACTGCAGGATGTTGCGGCAACATTTCTTGGGTTTCAGGAACGAATTCCAGGATAATTATCTCTCAGAACTTCTGCCTCAATTGGCCTTCTGAGGTCCCTGACTTAGATGGGGTACAACCTCACAAAAAGGATGACACATAAATCCATGAGGGCTTCCAAGTTTTTTTGCTTTGTTTTGTTTTTGGGTTTTTTTCTGTCTTTTTGAGACAGGGTCTCCCTGTAGCCCCAGCTGTCCTGGAACTCACTATGCAGACCAGGCTGGCCTTGAACTGACAGAGCTCCGCCTGTCTCTGTCTACCCTTGCTGTATGGGTATAAGGTCCAACTGCCTTCTGAACATCCATGGTGTAACTCAGGTGGGCAGCAGTTAATGCGGAGACAAGAGCAGGTTAAAGTGCTGAAAATCTGGCTGTTGAGTCCTCAGCCCGAGATGGGCCATCCACACAACCCCCTCCAAGGCTCAGGGAACATCCTAGAAGAGGGGACAGGGCCGGGTGTGGTGGCGCACGCCTTTAATCCTAGCACTCAGGAGGCAGAGGGAGGTGGATCTTTGTGAGTTCAAGGCCAGCCTGGTCTACAGAGCGAGTTCCAGGACAGCTGGGGCTACAGGGAGACCCTGTCTTGAAAAGCAAAAAAAAAAAAAAAAAAAAAAAAAAAAGAAGAGGGACAGGAAGGAATGCAAGTGCCAGAGTTGGGAAGAAGCCCTGTGAAGGGCTGTCCTTGAACCAAATGGCTGTGGCAGGGACTTGCAGCAGCTGTGGTTACATTTAAAGACTGGGCCCATCACCATACCCTTCCCTAGATGGATGGCAGTTTATGGTTGCTGGGGTGGGGGGGAGTCACGGTCACAGTGGCACCGTGGCTGCTGATCAGTAACCTGGCCCAGTCCCATGCATGCACTAATTAAATGTGGGGAGCCAAAAGAAAGAACGAAAGAAAAAATGTAGGAAGAGGTTCAGTGGGAGGGGAGGGTGACAGAACAATGGCAGAAATGCCATCAAACCACATTATATATACATGAAATTATGAAAATAATAGGAAAACATTTTCTTTTTTTTTTCTGAGACAAGGTCTTAATATATATCCCTGGCTGACCTAGAACTCAATATGTAGACTAGGCTGGACTTAATCTCAGAGATCTGCCTGCCTCTGTCCAATGCTTGGACTACAGGCGTGCCCACCATGCCTGGCGATTATGTGTATTTGTATGCCATCTCTGTGTGGTGTCCAAGGAGTGCGAGAAGGCGTTAGGGTCTACTGGAGCTGGGTTGCAGACAGCTGTAAGCTGATCAATGGAAACTGAAGCCACCCAATGGCAACAGCCCAGGTCTTCTGGAAGACGGTAAGCACTTCTAGCTGCTGAGCCATCTCTTAGCTCCCCAGCTTTGTTTAATGTCTGAGGAAACCACAGTGTATTTACCTGCTCACCCCATATGGGACATTTCAGTTATTTTGCAAAAGTTTTGGGCAATTGCTACGCTGATTAATGTGCACACCGCCATAAAAGGATTATGTGTTCTACCTTGCGCTTTCATTTCTCTGGGCCACGACCTCTGTCCGATGGCTGGGATCACATGACGCTGCGTCTCTCCGCGTCTCAGTTTTCCTCCTGGCTGACCCTCCTCCTCTTCCCAGTGGTGTCTCAGTTCCCGTTCTCTCATCTCCTTACTAGCTTGTCTTATTCGCTTTATTATTAGATTTTAGTCTATTAAAGGAGTTCTAATCGGCAAAGAGGAAGTCAAACTTCCCTATTTGCTGATGATCTGATTGTTTACTTAAGGGATGCAAAAAACTCCACAGAAAACTCCCAGAAACGAATAACAGCTTCCGCAAAGTGGCAGGATACAAATTAACCTTAGAACACAATGGCCTTCTTTACACCAAGAACAGCAACTGGAGAAAGAATTAAAGAGACCTTCCCACTCCAATCGCCTCAAAACAATAAGATACCTAGACCAAACCTAACCAAAGCTACCAAAGACCTCTACAACAAAAATTAACCTTAAAGAAAGAAATTGAAGAAGATCCTCAGGAAGATGGAAAAACCTCCCATGCTCTGGATGGGAAAATTAACATTGTACAAAGTCCATTTACCAAAACTCTTGTATAGATTAATGCAATCAATCAAAATCCCCAAGAGTTCTTACAGGCTTGGAAACAAAAGTTCTTAAATTCATTGAAAAACAAAAGAACCCCGAATCGCTAAATCCATCTGAGTGAAAAGATCTACACCGGAGGGATCTCTATACCAGATTTCAACTATACTACAGGGCTATAGTCATAAAAAACAGCCTGGTAACTGGCCCACAAAAACAGACCTGTGACCAATGGAACAAAACCGAAGATCCACATCTGAGCACATACAATTTAGCCATCTCATATTTGACAAGGGGGGCCAAAAAACCCACAATGGAGGTAAAGACAGCATCTTCAGCAGTGGTGTTGGCAAAACTGGATCACCACTTGTAGAAGAATGATTGGAAAAAAATTAAACCCCTACTTCACACCCTGTACAAAGTCAACTCCAGGTGGATTAAAGCCCTCAACGTGAAACCCCAACTCTGAAGGTGATAGAAAAAAAGTTGGCAGCAGGACTACAAGACATAGGCGTATGAAAACGACTTCCTAATCAGACAGCAGTTGCGCCCACAAGAATTAAGGTCGACATTGACAAATGGGACCTCATCAAACTCAAAAGCTTCTGTACATCAAAGAAAACAATCAAGGAAGTGAAGAGAAATCCTCCAGAAGGGAGGAAACCTTCACTGCAATACATCTGACAAAGCATTGATTTCAGACTATATAAACTACCAAAAAACAAAGAAAAAAAGAAAACAAATGACCCGCCAATAGATGGAGCAAAGAACTGAACTGAGATTTCACAAGTGAGGAATAGAGATGTCTGAGAAAAACCTCAAGAACTGCTCAACAACACTAATCATTAAGGAACTGCAAACCAAAACCACGTTGTAAGAATCATTCTTCTCCAATAAGACCTGGCTAGGATCAAGCAAAACAAATGATACCAAGGGGAGAGGTTGTGGGGAACGGCGGAACACTCAATCCACTGCTGGTGGGAATGTAAAATTGTACAGCCCACTATGTAAAGCAGTGTGGAGACCCTTGGACAGACTCGGAATGAATTTGCCACCGACCCAGCCATACCACTCCTGGGCATGTACCCTCAAGACTTACGCCACCACAGAGAATACATGCACGGCCAGTTTATTGCAGCTCTCTTCACAATAGCAAGGAGCTGGAACCAACCTAACATGCCCCTCAACTGATGAGTGGATAGAGAAAAGTTGTACATGTACACAATGAATTCTATGCAGCAGTAAGAAAGACGACATCCCGAGCTTTGCAGGAAAATGGCTGGAGCTAGAGGACATCATGCTGGAGTGAAGTAACACAGTCCCAGAAACACAAACGATGCATGGTATCACTCATCTGGGGATGCTATTGCCAATTACCTCAGTTCCCAGGGAACAACTGCGGAAGAGGAGCGTGGTAGATTGTAAGGGATGCGAGCAGATAGGGATGAATTATGAGGTGACTAAGAAATATAGTCTGGATTCCTGATTGATCACCATGCCTGTGCATACAAGCTTTCCAACTGGACCATGGGAACCTTGCGTTGTTCAAAATTTGGACATGATTTTTAATATTTTTTTAATTCAAACTTTTTTAAACTGGGCATGGTGGCACATGCCTGTAATCTCACTCAGACGTGGAGGTGGAGGCAGGAGGATCAGGAGTTCAAAGTCACCCTTAGTTACATAGAGAGTTAGAGGATAGCCTGCACTATATGGGACTACGTCTCAAAAGCGAGAGAGAGAGAGAGAGAGAGAGAGAGGAGAGAGAGAGAGAGAGAGAGAGAGAGAGAGAGCTCTGTAGTTTAAAGCACATACTGATCTTCTAGAGGCCCTAAATTTGGTTCCTGACCCCTATGTTGGGCATCTCACACACACACAACTGTCTGTAAATCCAGTTCCTCCGAGTGCACCCCGACACGTATACATACCTCCCATCATATATGCAAAATTTAAAATAATAAATCTTGGGCTGGAGAGATGGCTCAGCAGTTAAGAGCACTGACTGCTCTTGCAGAGGACCCGAGTTTGAGTCCCAGCACCCATACGGTGGCTAAGAACCATCTTTAAGCTGGGTGTGGTGGCATATGCCTTAATCCTAGCATTGGGAGGTAGAGGCATGTGGATCTCTTGCGTTCAAGGCCAGCCCGGCCACAGCTCGTTGAGTTCAAGGCCAGCTGGGGCTATGGGAGACCCTGTCTCAAAAAAAAAATCTTAACCATTTTAACTTTTTTTTCTTTTATGTGTTTTTTTTTTTTTTTTATGTGTATGGTTGTTTTGTCTGCATGTTTGTATGTGCTTGGTTCCCAAGGAGGCCAGAAAAGGGTACTGGATCCCCAGTGGTTGTTAGTTACCACGTGGGTGCTGGGAACTGAAAATCGGTCCCCTGCAAGAGCAACCAGTGTTCTTAACCACAGACCCATCTTTCCAGTCCTCTAAAAATAATAAATCTTTTTTTTTGTTTTTTTGAGCTGTCCTGGATTAAAGGCATGTGCTACCATGCCTGGCATTAAAAGAATAAATCTTAGGGCTGGAGAGATGTATTCAGTGGTTTTAAGAGCACCGACTGCTCTTGCAGAGGACCCAGGTTTGCGTCCCAGCACCCAAAGATGGACGAAATGTCTTAATTCCCGTTCCAGGGGAATCTGACCACCTT
>VZQC01000760.1:713851-754584 GCA_009823505.1 Rhizomys pruinosus | reverse complement strand
ATCGACAATGGACAAATGGGACCTCCTTAAACTCACAAGCTTCTGTAAATCAACGAAACACTAAAGGCATGGAAGTGAAGAGATATCCCACATAGTGGGAGGAACCTTCACTGCAGCTACATCTGACAAAACATTAAATTCCAGAGTAAAAAGCTACTGAAAAAGCAAAGAAGAAAGAAGAAGAAAACAAATAATCACTCAAAAGATGGAGTAAGTAAAGAGCTAAACAGAGACTTTACAGGAGGCGGAATAATTTAGAGATGGCTGAGAAACATTGAAAAAATACTGTCAACGACTAATAATTAGGTAAATGCAAATGCGGACCATTTTTTTAAGAATCATCTCACTCTGATACGACTAGCAGGATCAAGAAAACAAATGATGTCAGGCGGAGAGGTGGTGGGAAAATGGAACACTCATCATTGCTGGTGGGAATGGTAAAATTGTACGCACTTGGAAGCAGTGTGGAGTGTGGGGCGAACCCTTGGAGACTCCACATGACTTGCCTTTGACCCACTCATACCAACCCATGGGCCCATATATCCCCAAGACTCATATTACTGCCGAAATACATGCACAGCTATATTGCGGCTCTCTTCACAATAGCAAAACGTGGAAACCCAACACCAAATGCCCTAAAAACTGATGCGTAGATTCGTATGAAAATGTGGACATTGTCCACAATGGAGTTCTATGCCGCTGTAAAGAAAGACCACATCATGACATTGCAGCTAAATAGATGGGCTAGAAGACATTATATTAATTGAAGTAAACACAGTCCAGAAAAGCAAATGATTGCCATGGTACCCCTGTGGATGCCGCACCAAATATCCCATGTTATAAATATTTCTTGTGGAGAGGGATGCATATAAAGAACAACAAAAGAAAGTGCCATCAGAACACTGACTGAAATGGTGAATTGGGGAAAGGGTGGGGATGGGTGGGAGAGGAACACGGATTGTATATTCGATTCCTACATATTTAGACATGAGTTTCAACATAGTTTCCTAATTTGCCCAGACGCTGTTCTACAGTGAATGGTTGTTTAGACTTAATGGAAAGTTAAATATGTGTTAATTATGGCTATTAAACAACATTGTTAAAGGTTCTGCTAGAAACTGTAATGCACCTGAGTTATGGAAATATAATGTTGTCCACATTTGTTTAACTTAAAATATGTATAAGAATAACTTCGGATGGTACTACAAGTTCCTTAATTTTTCTGTGGTACAGATTCACCTTGTAGCATCCTCTTTAACCTGTAGGATGATTTAACTTACAAATTAAGTTTTGGCATGGTGGTTGGTGTCACACACCTTTAATCCTGACTTGGGAGGCAGAGGCCTGGTCGGGTCTTTGTGAGTTCAGGGCCAGCTGGTTCTACAGAGTGAGTTCCCGGACTAAGGCTGGGGCTAGAGGGAGAGGACCCTGCCTCAAAAAGACATAAAAAAATTTTTTAAGTTGTTCCCAAGGTAAACCACCTTACTGGCACCCAAAACAGCACATGGGTGAATTGGATGTAATCTGCGCCTGATTCCGGCTATAGGCTGTGTACTACAACTGCCTTTTGAGATTCATGGGTCAAACAAAAACAAAAAACTAAAATAAAAAATAGGGGGATTTCAGATCGATATGAAACTCTCCTGTCAAAAATCTGCAATTCAAATCTTAACATCTAACTATGGGAAAAGATTGTTTGTTCCAACAGGTCAAAATGCACCAACTTAACTAACCGTGAGAAAGAAAAGTACAGCTTTGCATTGTTGTAGGATTTTTACCAGGAACTGCCAGTAGAAAGGTTGGCCCATCTCAACATTGAAAGGAAAGAAAAGGCCTCAGATTGCACAGGACATCAAACCCCCTGGTGGATCCTACTTGTAACAATATTTATAATGCAGTTCTAAAGAAACTTACCTTCTAGGTGCCATCAAGGTTTTTTAATCCCCACGAGAGACTTTCTACCTCCCCCCCCCCATAGAAACAAAGGAGAAATATGATGATGATGAATTCATTCTCTAACTGTAAATTGGAATGCCACTGTAAGAGGTAATCTCTTATAAAACTGGTAAAATTGCCCTCTTTAATTGACTAATAGACATAGGAACTTGTGAAAAGGATTATTCTTATTTCAGATCCAATATAATACTAAAGTTCTCCTTGAGCTACTACTTAAACAAAATATATATACAGGAGAGCTCTGATATCAGCAATGGATTTATTCTACCAAGGAGATATTGGCCAGGGGATCTAAGCCCCCGCCCCCCGCAAAAGGCAAAGGCTTTCTTGCCTGTAAACTGGGAGCTTCAGAGCGAGAGGCGGTAAGGACCTGCTGTTGAAGACCTTGATGTAAGCATGGAAAAGATGTATTGAGACCGCACTTGCAAGTGTACAGGTTGGTCTCTTGGAATACCAGAGAGTGTTACCAAAGGTCACTGAACCAATAAAGCAAAATAGGTCTCCTTGAGTCAAGCAAGACTCCTCCATCAGCACCAGCGACACCTCACCTGCCTGGAAAACTGTGCAGCAGTTGGCGGCAGCCATATGTCTGTGTTTCCCAAACCTAATTGGCTATAAGCTCTCTTCTTGAAGGAATAACCCACGGCTGGATGCCACACTTGGCTTACTCTCTAGTGGTTAGGAGATATAATAAGCCACAGTAAGAACCTATCATATTTTACAGACCAATACAATGAAATTCATAGATTAACATACCACCCAAACACCTGTGTCTATACCAAATAACCTACCATACAAAATTAGTTACTGTTTTAAATAAAACCCTAAATATCTACTTGCTTGTGCTTCATTAGTAGGATTGAAAAAGATTATTCCTGAACAAACTGTCATCCCATGAAAGGGAATAGCCAGAATTGACCAGATTCCAAGAAAACAGCTCCAGAAAAAGTAGACTTTTTTGCTTCTCAACCACCTGTGCCCCTTTTCTAAGCCTAGGGAACAATCTGCCAGAAGAGTGGGGCATGGTAGAATGTAAGGGCGGATTGGGGTGAATGGTGAAACTAAGCAATATCGAATGGACTCTTATTTGACCAACATGATTGTACATATAAGGCCCCCCAGCGGATGGTGGGACCTATGGGCTGGGTGGTTTGGGCCACAATGTTTTGCAAAATGGTTTTACATTGACGGCTGCTTGTATTCATAAAATATTACTTATTGTTAAAAATTTTTTTTTTTTTTTTTTTTTAGGAAAAAAAAAAACAAATCCCATGTGATCACTATCAATTATATTCTTCTTCTTTTGCAGAAACCCAAAAGGTAATCCTAGGGCACTGGAGAGATGACTCAGTAATTAAGAGTACTGGCTGCTCTTTCAGAAGACCTATGTTTGGTTCCTAGCACCTACATGTGGTTAACAACCATCCATAACTCTAGTTCTAGGAGATCAGATCCCCTCATCTGGTCTTCATGGGTTTGCATGCACATGGCACACTTACATACACTCAGGCAAAGCAGTCATAGACATAAAGATTAAGTAATAAATCAATAATTTTTAAAAAGTAATCCTAAAATTCATATGAAAACATTAGGAGGTGAGACTAGCCAAAGTAATCTTGGAAAAGGGCAAAGTCAAAGAACTCATATTTCTTGACTTCCAAACTTAATGCAAAACCACAGTAACCAAGGCAATAAATACACTGTTACCCAAGTTCTTATGTCAAGCTAGGCTTAGCTACACATCCTTAATAGGCCAATCAACTAAACAAGTAATAGTGAAAAGCAGAAAAAAGAAGACTGACTCAATGTGGCCATATCAGGAAGATGAACTAATAAAAAGGTCCAGTAATACCCACCCAACACACCCAGTCCATCTTTCAGGTTCCGATATGAGGTTATACTTACAGAGTAAGGGGTATGCATAACTGAGCAGTCATGTCAAGGTATGGTCCCATCGTTGTCTGGGCTCTAGATTCTCCTGTGCAAGGTAGTGACAAGCTGTCAGAAGAGTTCTCCCCATCCCCACTTTTCAATGCAAACAACAAAAGACAGAAGAGCTTGGACCAAAGTATTAACAGTTCAGTATTCCTAGAATACTTTACCCAGAAAAAATGTCAGTCCTCAAGATCGACATGGAAGGAGAGATCCAATTTGTGCAAGTTTTCCTTTAAGTTCCACATGTGTGCCTTGGCAAGCATGCCTGACAACTTGAGTTCGATCCCTGAACTTGAGTTCAATCCCTAGAGCTAAGTTTATTCCCCACAAACCATGGTGGAAGGCTAGAATCAGCTCTAGAGAGCTGTTCTTTGACTCCGAGATCATGGTCCTACCTTTAAGACCTGATCTACAGCCCAGAGACATCAGGCTGCCTCTAAGATCCCTGAGGTAAAGGAAACAAGCCCAGAGACCTCTCTCTAGAAAAACCTGTAAACAAATGGCCTCCTTTGCTTTGCTGGCTCAGTGCCTGCTGTAAACAGGCTCTGAGCTATGGTGAGGCTCTCCACCCCCTGGGCAAGTTACAGAAGCAAAAGGACTATTGTTCCTTTTTTTTTTTTTTTTTTTTTTTTGGTCTTTGAGGACAGGGTCTCCCTTTAGTACCAGCGGGCCTGGAGCTTCACATGTTAGACCAGGCTGGCCTGAACTCACGAAGATCCCCACCTGCCTTGCCTCTGGAGTGCTGGATTAACGGCGTGACACACCCAGCTGGCACCCCTACTTTTTTCCCTCTTCGCCTTTATCTTCCTCTACATCCTTTCCCCCCTCCCACCCCCCTCTCTAGCTGGTAAACTCTTGGAAGCCCCCCTGGCTTTTTCAGGTATCCCTGCTATGCCATCAAGTAGCCTTTCTTTTTTTTTATTCTCGAGGGTTTTTGTCTTGTTTTTGTTTTTAAGTTTAATTTTTTATTGATGATTTGTTCATTTTCAACATCATTTCCAATTCAGATCAGGCATTTTCCCTTTCCCTTCCCCCCACCCCCCACCCATCCCAAGATCATGTCTTCTGCCATAACTGCTTTGCACTTTCTCTGTTTTTTTTTCCTTTTTTTAGCTATAAGTGAAAAACCATGAGTACAAGCATCCATTGTGCAAAACCAAATCTAAAGGGGCTGTTGTGTCCAAACACCCACAGCCACACCATCCAGTGAGGGGTGACATGTTGTTTGTTCAATCAGGTTGATAAAATGAGTGTCCAGATTACACTGCTGTAGTTTCACCATTCATCCCAGTCACAGCCTTACATTCTACCACGCCCCTTTACAGGTTGTTCCTATGCTAGAAAAGGGGACCGGGGAGGTGGGTGAGAAGTAAAAAAGTCCACTCTCTCTGGAGTGTTGACTTGGACTCTGGTCAATTCTGGCTGTTTCCTTTCAGGGGCTGACAGTTTGTCCAGGAGTAACCTTTCGATCCTACTAATGAAGCCACAGCAATTAGATACATAGGTACTTAAGCAGCATTAATAGTTTGGTAGGTTCACTAAATACAATACTAAAGTCCTTAGGCTATGCACTCAGGCAAAAAATATATTAATACAGGAGCAATGACATCAGAGCAGTAATGGATTGTTCTGCCAAGGATATGTTGGCTGGGGAATCCAAGGCCCCACAAAAGGTAAGGGCTCCTATCCTAAGTTGGGATACCTGCAGGCGGAGAGGCATAAGACCTTGCTGCCGAAGACCTGACTTTAGAATGGAGGGATTATGTTAACCACACATGCAAGTGTAAGAGGACTCTGGAATGCCAGAGAGTGTTACCAAAGGCCACTAAACCAATAAAGCAAATACAGGTCTCCCCGAGTCAAGCAAGACTCCACCGTCAGCACCAGCTACACCTCACCTGCCTGGAAATACTGTGCAGCAGAGGCAGCCATGTGCCTGTATATCCCAAATCTAATTGGCTATTGGCTCTCTCCTTGGAGGAATAACCCATGGATGATGCCACAAGCCTACATCCTCTACAGGTGAGGAGATGTTATAAGCCACAGTAAGACCCTGTCATATTTAACAGGGGGAAAAATGTAATTCATGGATTAACATATCATCCAAACATATGTGTCTATGCCAAAGAAAGCTATTTCTTTTTTTACTTTAAGCTAACTATCTCTAAAATGTGTTCCCACCCTTGTCATACTGCCTCTGGTATGATGTACTGTTGTTATTAAGAGGCTCAGGACGTGACCATGGTCTCTATGGTCTTGTGACCCCCATCTCTCCCAATAAAGCACATTGTCTGAAGGGAAATTTCATGTCAGCTCCTTATTCAAACCAACACCACTATTTTTTTTTCTTATCCTGAACACCAACCTCTGCATATGTGCTGTGCACACCCTCCACACCATATACACATGATACTAATAAAAATTTACAGATGTAAATCTTCATGACTAAGGCAAATATTTCCTGCAAATGATACAAAACATAAATGATAAAGAAAAAAGATAAACTTGACTTCACTAAGATCCACAGCCTTTATGCATCAACAGATAAGAACACTCAAAACAACTCAGATAATAGGAAAACTTTGGATATATCAGAAAAGGGATGGGTACCAGAAATACATAAAGACTGAATACCACTCAAAAGACAACCCAGCTTCAAAATGGACAAAGGATCTGAATGAACAGACATGTCTTCAAAGAAAATATATGAACAGCCAATAACACACTATAACATGCTCAACATTAGGCATTGGGAAAATGCAAATCAAATCACATGATGCTATATAAAGTATAATGACATGTCAACACAAAGACATAACTCCTACCTCAAAGGGGATAAGTGATCATTTATTCTGGGGCCTGCTATGGGTAACTGTAGTCCCAAGAACACAAATTTGCAAATTTAGGTCACGCCAAATTCCATGTTCTGATGTGGAAGCATTTCGTTAAATCAGTACAGTAACAGAACAAAATCATAAATCAAGATGTTTCAATTTTTAATGGTTTACTTTTATTTTATGTGTATGAGCATTATGTCTGCATGTCTATAAGTGCATTGGTGTTCAGCAATTCCCAGGAAGACCAGAAGAGGGTGTCAGATCTGCTGGAATTGGAGTTATTGATGGTTGTTACCCACATGGTGGCCAATATCTGTCCATAACTCTAGTTCCAGGGGATCTAATGCCCTCATCTGACCTCCACAGGCATTGCACAACACCAGTGCACTTACATACATGCAGGCAATACACTCATACATATAAAATAAAAATAATAAAATATTTTTAAAAATAAGTGTTTTGCCTACATGTATATAAGTGCACTATGTGTGTGCCTGGTGCCTGCAGAACCTAGAAGAATGTACAGGATCCCCTATAACTGGAGTTAAGGATTGGTGTTAGCCTTCGCTAGCCACAGGAATTCCTGTGTTTGAAAGTAATGTTAGAGGGAGTTCTGCCTTCTAGGACGTTTGGGGAAGAAGAATGTGGAGCTGCCCTTGGGATCCATCCTTCCAGCCACTGACAACAAACCACCTGACTGGAGTTGGGGAGGGGAAGGCTAAGGATCCTTCATTAGTTTCCCACCAAGAAGAGCATGGAACAGAGAAGACACTAGAAGGAAATTTGCTAGACTTATGCAAGTCACATTTACTTGGTGCTGTGAACAAGAAAGATATAATCTATGCCTTTCTGGAGCTTGTGGTCTGTCCAACAGAACTTCCTGATGATATGTGTGTGTGTGTGTGTGTGTGTGTGTGTCTGTCTGTCTGTGTGTGTCTGTGTGTGTGTGTGCGTGTGCGCGTCTGTTGGTCTGTTTGTCTGTGTGCATTATACTCCAGGCTGACTTGGAACGCACTCTACAGCCCAGATTTGCCTCAAGCTTGCAGCAATCCTCCTGCCTCCTGAGTGCTGAGATTACAGAAGCATGCTACCAGTTGGCTGCAGAAGACTCTTAAATAGACTTTCTAGTCAGTGATTTACTATGATGTCAGAATGTCACACAACCATCCTCTTACCTTAGTAATATGCTTTCAATCATTTTTCCTTTTTTTACATTTTTAATTGAATTTTGGTATTTCATGTAGAACATCTCAATCAATCGTAATTCCCTTTAGACCCCCACCCACTGGCACCCTTTCACAGCCCCCTACCACTGGAATTCATATACTTTGTCTTTTGTGCCAAGGCCCACTGTGTCAGGGTAGTGTCCCTAGACGTTCCTCAGTGCAAGTTCATCCACTGAGGTCTAGTCAGCCCATCCAGAGTCTCATTTTAAGAAGATCAGGTCTGGGGCTGGAGAGATAGCCTAGCAGTTAAGAGCACTGATTGCTCTTGCAGAGGACCTGGGTTCGATCCCCAGCACCCACATGGTGGCTGAGAACCATCTGTAACTCCAATTCCAGGAGAACTCCAGTTCCAGGGGAATCTGACACCTTTCTGACCTCCGAGGCATTGCACAACAGAGGTGCACAAACCTATATGCAGACAGTACATTCATACACATAAAAATAAATAAGTAAAAATTTTAAAAAATTCATTAAAAAACAAACTTAAAAAAAAAAAAAGGAAGATCAGGTCTTCCTCACCCAGCAGTAATCAGCTGCCAATAGTTCTTCTAAGATTGGGAACTGCTGCGAGTTTTCACAGTTCTATGCTGGGATCCGCTGCTTAATTTTGCATGGGTCTTGTGCATGCTGATACCACTACCATAGGATCAGTATGAATAGGGTCCTCAGACCTTTGAATGGTTCTATTTCCATATGGTCATATACCTCCTCCCTGACTCTTACAATCTTTTTGCCTCTTTTTCCGAAATGGTCCCTGGGTGGGTGAAGCCTAATATTGGAGTCCTCTCTGAGGACCACACTCTGCAGACTCCTAATCTCCATGCTTTGGCCATTTGTGCCCTTTGTGTTTCTGGCCCTCTGTTGCATGAGGGAGCTTCATTAGCGAGAGTTGAGAGATGCATTAGTGTCCTCTTTATCTCTTGTTCTATGTTGCGTGAGTCTTAAGAATATGTAGAGGCTGCACGGTAGATGTGCCACTTAGGCTTGGGCAATTCACAATGTCTGCTTGTGACCAGTTGTGGTACACTATAATTGTCTCCATCTGGTCCAAAAAGAAGCTTCTTTGATGAAGATATTGTCCAAGCAAAAATTATAAGCTGATGTTCATAGCAGCATTATTCAAAATAGACAAAAGTGAAACAAACTGAATGTCTATCCATTGATAAACATTGTAACATACGAGATAATGGAATGTCATCTGGCAATTAAAATGAACATGATACTGATACAGGTTCCAGCATGGAGTAGCCTTGAAACCATCATGCTAAGTGAAAGAAACCAGCCACTGGAGTCCACCTAAGTCAGACTCCATTATAAAGAAGGTCTAGAAGAGGCAGATCTAAGAAGAAAGTAAACTAATAGCTATTTAGGTTAGGAGATTGAACAGAAATCATGAGAGACTTCCTAATGCATAAAGTGTTTATTTCTGCAATGATGAAAAAGCTCTAAAATTCCCTGCAGTGGTGTGTGCAGACTTCTATGAATATACTCGTGACCACTGAATATTAAGTGAATTGATAGTATGTGAACTACATCTCAAAAAATGTTTGTTTCCATCTTTGTGTGTTTCATGTTCAGCTGCTTTAGTGCTTATTTCACAGTCACCATGCCATGGCTCCAAGCACCCTATCTTCGTGGGTGAAAACTAATTAGGCCAGAGGGAGGCCTTCTCACATTCTCTTTTAGCCTAAAAGAAAACCTTCATTAGGATGCTTGAGCAGGCTTCATTCAACAACACATCAGCCAGAGCTGAACCCCATGTCCGCCCTTAAAATAAGAATAATATCATTTTCTGCTCAAAACTTTGCAAAAACTTCTCTTCTTGGGGCCAAAGTGTTTAAATGGCCCACAGTATCCTATAGGGCAGGTGCCCAGCCCTCCCTGTAACTCACAGACTCTGTAATGACAAGCAAGTTTCACCCTGTCTCAGCAGCAGCCTGGGCTTGAATGGGGTTTTGGCTTCAGTCTAATCTTTTCCAAGTCCCTCTGTATCATTAGACAGGATGGAGGCCTCCAGCCCCCGAAAACTTTGACATCACTTATAAAACAATAAATAAAAAGAAGAAACAATAAACCATCTTCCATTTAAATTTGTGTGTGTACTTGATGAAGGAGTTATTTTTGTCTGTCTGGTTTTTGTCTCTGGTTTTTGCAGTTCTGAAGAGCAAACTCAGTGTCTGACACTTGCTGCACAGCCCTAGGCTGGCTTCAAACTCATCTTCCTCCTGCTTTGGCTTCATAAGTAGCCAGGGTGACCGGCATATTTGTAACTGCTATTTTTAAGAATGCGCAGTGTTTAGGTTCACTTATGGTCTCAGTTAAAATGTGTAATTGATTACCTGCTTTAGATTTATTATGCATCAAAAAGTATAAAAGATTCTATAGTTTGCAAACTGGTTTGGAACATTTAAGAAGGTCTAAGAGACAATATTTTGCAACATTTTTAAGCTTTGAAAAGGTTTTTATTATTTGACAGATGATAAAGTACCTAAGAGGAAAAACAAATTGTACTAAATCTATTTGCTGTACTTTGAAATATTTTAGTTAGTTGAACAGCCCCCTTTCCCTTGGTTATTAAAGTATGGTAGATTTAGAGGTGGATAGTACAATTTGAAAAATCAAAGTTGAAAGTTTTAAATATCTAACTATAATGATCTGATATTAAATTTAAAATCTGTAATAATGAAAAACTAGTCTTTTCATTATTACAGATTTTAAATTTAATATAAGATGTATAAAAGTCACGCCAGGGACCACACTGATGTTTCAGGATTCACTGCCCACTAGAACCACTGAGATATGAGGAGATGCTTGCCAGGAGCTCAGGGCAGGAAAGCGGTTTCTTTAGCTTTTTTTTGGGGGGTGCTTTTTTGAGACAGGGTTCCCGTAGCCCCAGCTGACCTGGAACTCGCTTGTAGACCAGGGTGCTGGTGAACTCACAGGATCCACCCTGCCTCTGCCTCCCGAATGAATGTGGATTAAAGGCATGCCCACCAAGCCCAGCTTAGCTCTTTTCTACAAGGACCACCAGAGCATAACCTCTCTTTCACGTGAACTGTAGCTTCTATGAGGACTAGAACGCTGGTCCCCAGGCACACAACAAAACCCAGACGGGTTCTGTGATGGGGAGAACATGGAATCAAAGGAAGACACTGTACAGCACAGTGGGGCTTTGGCGCCATGGCTGGAGGTGCTAGGTTACCCTTACCCAACCTAGGCTTGTTCAGTGTGTTCATGGGGCATGATGCAGGTGCTAGGAATTGATTGATGAGGGACAGTCCCTGACTTCAGAGGTAAGGGCATCTCTCCTTTTGCTCACATTGCATAGGCCCCCAAAGCAGTAGACATGTTGAACTGAGTCATTCCCATCCCTCAATTAGCAATTCAAAGTCAATGTTATCTCCTACCCCAAGAAGTCAGGGCACTGTCTTCTAGCAAGACTCTCATGAGCCCTTTGGTTTGTGTTGCAGTTATTTGTGTCCATGGCTTCTTGTCCCCCCTGGAGTCAGAGAAACTCACTGATATCCAGCAAAAGACCCAATACAAGGCAGGTACTTAATACATTTGAATGAATCCATTCGTAATTATAACTCATAATATAAACTCTTATATTGTCTATTTTCTCATAAAGTAAGCCAACAGTTACCTGCTCTTGGTGACTTTTCCTGGTTACATCATTTTGCCAGTGGGATCCAGAAGCTGCTGGTGACTGAGGGACAAAACCGCAGCGAGCTGACAGCTTCCTGGCAGCATTCATCACTGGCTTCATTTCCTGCTGTGGCTGTGTCAGTGGCTGAAATTGAGACACACCATTAACTCGGATGCTTCACTGGAGGGCTGTTCGGTGCTGTTGGCAATGAGACTTGGCAGTTTTTTCCTGTTCCCTACTGGGGCTGGAGCTTAGCTGTGACTCTAGGCGTTTGATTAAATTGTTCTGGGAATTTATCTTTAATTCTCAAACATGATAAAACCAAAGCATTTGTAATGCAGTTTCTTTCTTCCACCTCTTATACTGGTTAGAAACACATTCAATATAAGAAACAAAAGCTTGACTCTAGCGGCCATAAACTGACAGGGGTTTGTTCAGTTGATTTAACAAGGCCAAAGGCAGATGGTGATGGTTCTTAATCATTCAGGACATAGAACTATTCTCTTGATTTTTGTAATGATGATAAGATGGCTGCCACCATACCAACATCATGGCCATGTTCAAGGCAGAAGGGATAAACAGGTTTCTAGAACCATCACTCTTACCCTACACTCAAATTAGTAGGCTTTTGCTTAGCCAAAAGCAGGTCACAAGGCCACTCTTTAACTGGCAAAGTTGGGTCAGAACCATGGAAACCCTAAAATGATTGTGACTGGTCATGGATCTGGGCACAGGCTTCATGGTATTCTTCGCTTCAGAAATGATTGTGACTGGTCACGGATCTGGGCACAGGCTTCATGGGTATTCTTCAGTCTCAGAAGATGATCCTGATGGAGCATGAACCGCTCAAACTATGATCTGGGCACAGGCTCATGGATATCTTCAGTGTCAGAAAGATTGTGACTGTCCTGGATCTGGGCACAGCTTCATGGATATCTTCGTGTTCAGAAATGATTGTGACTGGTCTGGATCTGGCACAGCCTTCATGGATATTCTTCATGTTCAGAAATGATTGTGACTGGTCATGATCTGGATCTGGGTCCACCATGAGGACTTCACTGGGCACAGGCTTCTGGATATTTCTTCATTGTACTTCAGATGAACCTTCATGAATCTTTTCGTGTTGGATATTGATGGCCTGGATTGGGCAAAGCTCATGGATATTTCAGTGTTCAGAAATAGGAACTAGGTCTGGATCGGGCACAGGCTTCATGGATATTCTTCAGTGTTCAGAAATGATTGTGACTGGTCATGGATCTGGGCACAGCCTTCATGGATATTCTTCAGTGTTCAGAAATGATTGTGACTGGTCATGGATCTGGGCACAGCTTCATGGATATTCTTCAGTCTTCAGACGCTATTGCAGTTGCTTGGGAATTACTGCTTGAAGTTGCAAACTTTATTTTTCACCTAACCTTTCATTGTCTGGACCTTCTGCCCTTGAGTCTTATATGGACGTCCAGAACACAACTTTTCTTAAACTGTGTCTCATGAGAATGGATGGGGAATGTGATATTTGGCCACAGTAAAAAGTTTCTGAATGCATATTGTCAAAAAATGAATTCAAAATCAAACAGGCAATAATGTAGCCATGTTTCTGGTGGTACAGCACCTGCCCATTCAGCACAGTGCAGCACCACTGTAGCCTTGGCTCTAAGGACACACTTTTATCTTTAATAATGCATCCTGTATCATATGTAGCCTTTATGACTGATTATCAGTAATGTTTTATTTGTATACCTATTTTATATACAAATATACCAGTGTACATGTAAAAATTTCTCATGCAAAAAAGAAGTCTTTTTATCAAATCATTTAGTTTTTCTCTCTCCCCACACCCCACCGTGTGTGTGTGTGTGTGTGTGTGTGTGTGTGTGTGTGTGCAGCCTATGTGGAAGTCCGGAGAGAACAACTTGTGGGAGTCAATTCTCTCCTTCCACCCATATGGGTCTGGGGACTGAAGTCAGGTTTTCAGGTTAGCAGCAAGCTCTAACCCACTGAGCCATCCTGTCAGCCATAAAGGAATCTTGAGTAGTAAAAGCCTAAGAAGCCCTGATCTAGAAGTCTTGGTTGCAAATTCTAGTTAAAAATTGGGTAGGGGTCAAATGACGCTTTAAATGCCAATTTCAGCCTTGGATTCTTGTTCCCCAGTAGTGTCTCTATCCTCACATAAACCCCTCACATGGGCCCATTTTGTTCCATCCTCCCCACTATCACCACCACCAGCCAAAAAAAAAAAAAAAAACCCACACAAACTTATTTGAAAAAAAACCACAAAACTTAGGTAAAGTATAAGAAAAGAATGGCCTGTTACTCATGGGGATTGCTGCTGCCGAAATAAAGGCCCGCTGTACCTAGCTTCCCGATGCTGCCAGAGATCTACCTCGGTTAATTTAAAAAGATATTTTTCTCAAAACGAAAAGCCAAACTATTTTTTTACTTCAGAGGAAAGGAGAAGGATAAGAAACAACGAGGAGCAGGGGGGGCATGGAAGGATGGGCCCAGAGGCTGGCTGAGCATATTCCTAAGAAACGAGGGTTGAGCGGGGCATAATGGCTGACAGCCTGTAATCCGCAGTACTTGGAAGGAGAGAGGGGATCTTGGATTACGCCTTATCTAACGGCCAGACCTGGCTACAGAGACCCTGTAAAAGACTAAAAAAAAAGAAAAAAAATGAAATGAAAACAGACAGACGCCCAGTGAAACCGCAGCAGAAAACTTCTCAAACTTAATAAAAGAAGTAGATATCCAGGGGTGGTTGGTGTTTGGGGGTGGTCGCGCGATTGGATCATCGGTTTCAGAACCACGAAACTGACTGCTCTACAGAGGAACCTGGCCCATTCCCACCACCCACATGGTGGCTGAGACACGTCTTAGGGGGGCCCGTGGTGCACCCACACCTTAAACCAGCATCCAGGATGGAGAGCCGGTGGATCTCTGTAGTTCAGGGCCAGCCTGGTTATAGAGTGAGTCCAGGACAGCTGGGACTAAAGGTCGACCCTTGTCTCAAAAACAAAAAAAAAAAAAAGAAACGAAAAAAAAAAAAAAAAAGAAAAAGAACCGAAAAATACGAAGAACACCCAAACACAAGAGGTATATAGAATTCCAAATATTTGGGACAGAGAAGAAACTCATCCATGACACATCGTAGTCAGGATGTCAAGAAACATTGAATAAAGGGGCTGGAGAGATGTATCTGTGGTATTAAGAGCACTGTGGGCTTGCTCTTGCAGAGGACTCAGGCTTCAATTCCCAAGCACCCACATGGAAGCGAAAAAAAAAACAAACCATCTGTAACTCATTTCCAGGGCTCCAACACCTTCTTCTAGGTTCTGCAGACATTGCACACACAAGAAATACTTATATACATGCAAGAAAAAAAAAAAAAAAAAAATAAAAATAAATATGATATTTTTAATGAAAAATGAATACTCTACATAAGAAATAAAATCCAACACAAGCAGCATGAGAAAAATGTCAACTTACATAGAAAGGCAGAAATATCACAAAAAGAATACCCTCGACTCGTCAGCAACCATAGAAGCCAGAAGAGCATGGAATTAAACAATTCAAGCACCAGAAGTAAATAACTGAGAACCAAGAATACCATACCTGGAGAGTTTCGTTTTTTAAAAATGTTTTTTTATTTACGTGTTTTTATGGCCACTGTGTTTACTGGTGTGTGCATGGTGTGCCCACAAGGGTTGGAACAGGGCAACAGAGCCAGAGCAGTGGGTGCTGGCAGTTGAACCTGGGTCCTTTGGAAGAATAGCAAGCACTTTTAACCTGAGCATCTCCCCAGCCCCAAAAGAGTTATCTTTTATAAAAATCGATGGCACAAATAAGATAAAGATATTTAAAGAGACAAGCCCACATTTAAGGCATTTCTGACAATCAAGCCCAGCAATGCAGAAAATTGTTTCTTGAATACTTGAAAGAACCTCTTCCACCTGAGTACAAGAAAGTGTACACTACATCAAAAGCACAGATAAACCAACAACCTGGGAAAGAAACACCTACATCAAACCCAGTAACTCAGCAAATTAATATAAGAGAAGGAAAAGAAATACAAATAATTCAGCAAAAGCAAACATCACTTCTTCATAAGAACTAGCAAAATCCCTCTATATAATAACCTTAAGTGTTAATGGCCTCAGCTCACCACTAAAAAAGGCACAGACTAATCAGCTGGATTGGAAAATAAGGATCAACAATACATGGTCTCCAAGAAACCATCATATCTGACCATCAAAGATATAAAAAAAAACTTTAATATTAGAGATACAAAACAAACTTACCAGCAAATGAAAAATGTAATATCAGATAAGGTAAACTTCATACTAAAATAACCAGAGGAGTTTTTAAAAAGGTCACTGCATTATTAATAAGAGAACAATTCATGAGATGATATACAATTGTACTCATTTGATCAAATACTGACGATCATAATTTTATGGAACACTAAAAGGCAGAAAAAGCCAAACAGATCTTCACACAAAAATAGTGTTGGACTTCAATGCCCCTCTCTCCTCTTTAGATAAATCTTCTAAATTAAAACAAGTAAAGAAATGTTAGAGTTAAAATTAATAGATAACTTGATTATTCAATGCATATGTAGAAATATTCCACTCCACCGATCGGGAAATGCTTTTTTTACAAAAACCTCGTCCATCCATTGATCATGTTACACGGACCACAGGACACTCTCCCTAAATACAAAATAAAATGGGCTAATTCCCTGTCATCTTCTCAGACCACAAGGCATAAAAGTTAGAAATTACACAAGAGAAACCAAAAAAGTTAGCTTGCTGTTAAATAACCCAGTTTCGACTGTTATCTGAACAATGGGCCATCAAGAACATTAAGAGAAAGAAAAATCAAATTCTACTGACACCTAATAATGAGAACATAAACTATCAGAATCTGTGAGATACAGCCAAGGCAGTTCTTAAGAGGGAAATTTGTAGCCATAAGTGCTCACATTTAAAAATCTGAAGGAGGGGCTGGGAGATGCCTCAGCTGTAACAGCACTTGCTACTCTTGCGAGGACCGGGGGTCACTTCCCCAGCACCACCGGCGGTAGGTAAGTATTTAAGTTCAGGCAGGCTTGTCGGCACATGCCTGTAATCCCAGGCACTTGGGACGGCAGAGGTAGGCGGCGGATCTCTGTGAGTTCAGACACAGCCCTGGTCTACCAGAGTAAGTTCCAGGACAAAAAGACCAAAAAAAAAAAATCCTGTCTCAAAAAAGACAAAAAATTAGGGGATTTCCCAAGACCAACTGAAGCACAGTACGGCGTCATCATGGCTAAACAGCAACCCCACCCCCAACCTCCCCAAACCCCACCACACCTGGGATTGCTGAAGGAAGGAGTGTCCAAGTGATTCTTTGGAAACCCTTCAGAACCGAAAGGGAGAGTAAGTTAGACTTCCAACAGAAAGCCTAAGGCCTAGACAAAGTCAACACTCCATAACCAAGGAGGAAAAAGGAGAGAAGAAAACACAAACAAACAAACAACGAAGGCATTCGAAGCCACGCAAAGCAAGCCTTCAAACACAGTAGTTGCAGAGGCATTTGGATTTCACATTGGAATACAGGCAAAGAAAAAACCCAATGCCAGGAAATGAGACTAGGGACCAAACATGGGAAAGGGGCCAGGATAATTCAACACAAAAGCTCTACCAATCCTGCGGAAGGATTCCACGTGGGTCCCCCCTGGGATTGGCCCAGGGACACATATATTAGCCGTAAATTGTGAACATACTTTCACGAAAGTCACCAGATTATAAGAAGCAACAAAGAATAAGAAACGCGAATAGAATGAAAAAAACTCAAGAAGGACTAGAGAGAGAGAATGACAAACTCCGTACAGGAGTGGAAAAACTACTGAAAAAAGATGCCCATGCCATGTGCAAAAGTCCGGAAGGAGGACACCAACCAGCGAAGCAAAGAGCTATCAGAAAAGATTGAGAATCTCCAACTGAACTGGAAAATTCTTAGAGAAATCAGAAGAGGGGAAGAGGAAATGAAAAAAGGAAATCAAAAACCACTCACCAATCAAGAGGAAAGGAATGCGAAAAGCCTCAGAAGCAGGACTGGAGGAAGCAGAAACAAAGAATATCCCTTCATGCTTTAAGTCTTAGAGGATTGGATTGGTGGGATCATCCTCAATGTAATCCAAAGCCATATACAGGAAAACCCCCACAGCCAATATCTTCCTAACTGGGGAAACGACAGAAACATACCCTTTAAGGTAGGAACTCGACACGCTGCCCCCTGTCACCACCCTCTTCAATATAGCGCTTGAAACACATGCTAGAGTAGCAGTAAGACAAGGAAGGAATTTAAAGGATTACTAATTGGGAAAACGGAAGTCAAATTATCCCTTTTTGTGCTTGCTATGATTGATGGGGTTGTACTAAAGGGATGGCCTTACGAAACTCCAAGGGGTGGAAAAACTCCTAGAAGATTAAGAGCTCAGGAAAGGGGCAGGGATTACAAAATTTAACCGAGAAGAAACATCAGTAGTCTGGGCTTTACACTAACAAGATTGAACTGAAGAAGGTACGCAAGGAGACGGCCCATGCACAAGAGGGCTCAAACGCAATAAATTAGGAACAAAACCAACCAAAGACACAAAGATCGTCTACAACAAACATTTTAAACCCGTGGTTGAAGAAAGAGAATTGAAGAACCACTTCAGAAGATGAAAAACTCATGATCAGGATTTTGGGAGAAAATAATAATGAGTTAAAAATGNATGGCAGAATGCATGATCTGGGATGGGGTGGGGGTGGGGGGGAGGGAAAGGGAAATAAGCCTGAACTGAATTGGAAAAAATGTATGAAATGCACAAAGCATCAATAAAAATTAATTAAAAAAAAAAATAAAATAAAAAAAAAAATAAATAAAAATAAAGAAGGTCTAGAAGAGGCAGATCTAAGAAGAAAGTAAACTAATAGCTATTTAGGTTAGGAGATTGAACAGAAATCATGAGAGACTTCCTAATGCATAAAGTGTTTATTTCTGCAATGATGAAAAAGCTCTAAAATTCCCTGCAGTGGTGTGTGCAGACTTCTATGAATATACTCGTGACCACTGAATTTAAGTGAATTGATAGTATGTGAACTACATCTCAAAAAATGTTTAAGTTTCCATCTTTGCTGTTTTCATGTTCAGCTGCTTTAGTCTAGCTTCTTCACAGTCACCATGCCATGGCTCCAAGCACCCTATCTTCGTGGGTGAAAACTAGATTAAGGCCAGAGGGAGGCCTTCTCACATTTCTCTTTAAGCCTAAAGAAACCTTCATTAGGATGCTTGAGCAGGCTTCATCTCACAACACATCAGCCAGAGCTGAACCCCATGTCCGCCCTTAAAATAAGAATAATATCATTTTCTGCTCAAAACTTTGCAAAAACTTCTCTTCTTGGGGCCAAAGTGTTTAAATGGCCCACAGTATCCTATAGGGCAGGTGCCCAGCCCTCCCTGTAACTCACAGACTCTGTAATGACAAGCGAGTTTCACCCTGTCTCAGCAGCAGCCTGGGCTTGAATGGGGTTTTGGCTTCAGTCTAATCTTTTCCAAGTCCCTCTGTATCATTAGACAGGATGGAGGCCTCCAGCCTCCAGAAACTTTGACATCACTTATAAAACAATAAATAAAAGAAGAAACAATAAACCATCTTCCATTTAAATTTGTGTGTGTACTTGATGAAGGAGTTATTTTTGTCTGTCTGGTTTTTGTCGTCTGGTTTTTGCAGTTCTGAAGAGCAAACTCAGTGTCTGACACTTGCTGCACAGCCTAGGCTGGCTTCAAACTCATCTTCCTCCTGCTTTGGCTTCATAAGTAGCCAGGGTGACCGGCATATTTGTAACTGCTATTTTTTAAGAATGTGCAGTGTTTAGGTTCACTTATGGTCTCAGTTAAAATGTGTAATTGATTACCTGCTTTAGATTTATTATGCATCAAAAAGTATAAAAGATTCTATAGTTTGCAAACTGGTTTGGAACATTTAAGAAGGTCTAAGAGACAATATTTTGCAACCATTTTTAAGCTTTGAAAAGGTTTTATTTATTTGACAGATGATTAAAGTACCTAAGAAAGGAAACAAATTGTACTAAATCTATTTGCTGTACTTTGAAATATTTTAGTTAGTTGAACAGCCCCCTTTCCCTTGGTTATTAAAGTATGGTAGATTTAGAGGTGGATAGTACAATTTGAAAAATCGAAGTTGAAAGTTTTAAATATCTAACTATAATGATCTGATATTAAATTTAAAATCTGTAATAATGAAAAGCTAGTCTTTTCATTATTACAGATTTTAAATTTAATATCAGATGTATAAAAGTCACGCCAGGGACCACACTGATGTTTCAGGATTCACTGCCCACTAGAACCACTGAGATATGAGGAGATGCTTGCCAGGAGCTCAGGGCAGGGAAAGCGGTCTTTAGCTTTTTTTTGGGGGGGTGCTTTTTTGAGACAGGGTCTCCCTGTAGCCCCAGCTGACCTGGAACTCGCTTTGTAGACCAGGGTGGCCTTGAACTCACAGAGATCCACCCTGCCTCTGCCTCCCGAATGAATGTTGGGATTAAAGGCATGCGCCACCAAGCCCAGCTTAGCTCTTTTCTACAAGGACCACCAGAGCATAACCTCTCTTTCACGTGAACTGTAGCTTCTATGAGGACTAGAACGCTGGTCCCCAGGCACACAACAAAACCCAGACGGGTTCTGTGATGGGGAGAACATGGAATCAAAGGAAGACACTGTACAGCACAGTGGGGCTTTGGCGCCATGGCTGGAGGTGCTAGGTTACCCTTACCCAACCTAGGCTTGTTCAGTGTGTTCATGGGGCATGATGCAGGTGCTAGGAATTGATTGATGAGGGACAGTCCCTGACTTCAGAGGTAAGGGCATCTCTCCTTTTGCTCACATTGCATAGGCCCCCAAAGCAGTAGACATGTTGAACTGAGTCATTCCCATCCCTCAATTAGCAATTCAAAGTCAATGTTATCTCCTACCCCAAGAAGTCAGGGCACTGTCTTCTAGCAAGACTCTCATGAGCCCTTTGGTTTGTGTTGCAGTTATTTGTGTCCATGGCTTCTTGTCCCCCCTGGAGTCAGAGAAACTCACTGATATCCAGCAAAAGACCCAATACAAGGCAGGTACTTAATACATTTGAATGAATCCATTCGTAATTATAACTCATAATATAAACTCTTATATTGTCTATTTTCTCATAAAGTAAGCCAACAGTTACCTGCTCTTGGTGACTTTTCCTGGTTACATCATTTTGCCAGTGGGATCCAGAAGCTGCTGGTGACTGAGGGACAAAACCGCAGCGAGCTGACAGCTTCCTGGCAGCATTCATCACTGGCTTCATTTCCTGCTGTGGCTGTGTCAGTGGCTGAAATTGAGACACACCATTAACTCGGATGCTTCACTGGAGGGCTGTTCGGTGCTGTTGGCAATGAGACTTGGCAGTTTTTTCCTGTTCCCTACTGGGGCTGGAGCTTAGCTGTGACTCTAGGCGTTTGATTAAATTGTTCTGGGAATTTATCTTTAATTCTCAAACATGGATAAAACCAAAGCATTTGTAATGCAGTTTCTTTCTTCCACCTCTTATACTGGTTAGAAACACATTCAATATAAGAAACAAAAGCTTGACTCTAGCGGCCATAAACTGACAGGGGTTTGTTCAGTTGATATAACAAGGCCAAAGGCAGATGACTGATGGTTCTTAATCATATCAGGACATAGAACTAATTCTCTTGATTTTTGTAATGATGATAAGATGGCTGCCACCATACCAACCATCATGGCCATGTTCAAGGCAGAAGGGATAAACAGGTTTCTAGAACCATCACTCTTACCCTACACTCAAATTAGTAGGCTTTTGCTTAGCCAAAAGCAGGTCACAAGGCCACTCTTTAACTGGCAAAGTTGGGTCAGAACCATGGAAACCCTAAAATGATTGTGACTGGTCATGGATCTGGGCACAGGCTTCATGGGTATTCTTCAGTCTTCAGAAATGATTGTGACTGGTCACGGATCTGGGCACAGGCTTCATGGGTATTCTTCAGTCTTCAGAAATGATTGTGACTGGTCCTGGATCTGGGCACAGGCTTCATGGATATTCTTCAGTGTTCAGAAATGATTGTGACTGGTCCTGGATCTGGGCACAGGCTTCATGGATATTCTTCAGTGTTCAGAAATGATTGTGACTGGTCCTGGATCTGGGCACAGGCTTCATGGATATTCTTCAGTGTTCAGAAATGATTGTGACTGGTCCTGGATCTGGGCACAGGCTTCATGGATATTCTTCAGTGTTCAGAAATGATTGTGACTGGTCCTGGATCTGGGCACAGGCTTCATGGATATTCTTCAGTGTTCAGAAATGATTGTGACTGGTCCTGGATCTGGGCACAGCCTTCATGGATATTCTTCAGTGTTCAGAAATGATTGTGACTGGTCATGGATCTGGGCACAGGCTTCATGGATATTCTTCAGTCTTCAGAAATGATTGTGACTGGTCCTGGATCTGGGCACAGGCTTCATGGATATTCTTCAGTGTTCAGAAATGATTGTGACTGGTCCTGGATCTGGGCACAGGCTTCATGGATATTCTTCAGTGTTCAGAAATGATTGTGACTGGTCATGGATCTGGGCACAGCCTTCATGGATATTCTTCAGTGTTCAGAAATGATTGTGACTGGTCATGGATCTGGGCACAGGCTTCATGGATATTCTTCAGTCTTCAGAAGCTATTGCAGCTTGCTTGGGAATTACTGCTTGAAGTTGCAAACTTTAATATTTTCACCTAAACCTTGCATTGTCTGGCACCTTCCTGCCCTTGAGATCTATATAGGACTGTCCAGAACACAACTTCTTAAACTGTGTCTCATGAGAATGGATGTGGGAATTGTGATATTTTGGCCACAGTAAAAAGTTTCTGAATGCATATTGTCAAAAAATGAATTCAAAATCAAACAGGCAATAATGTAGCCATGTTTCTGGTGGTACAGCACCTGCCCATTCAGCACAGTGCAGCACCACTGTAGCCTTGGCTCTAAGGACACACTTTTATCTTTAATAATGCATCATGTATCATATGTATGCCTTTATGACTGATTATCAGTAAATGTTTTATTTGTATACCTATTTTATATACAAATATACCAGTGTACATGTAAAAATTTCTCATGCAAAAAAGAAGTCTTTTTATCAAATCATTTAGTTTTCTCTCTCCCCACCACCCCACCGTGTGTGTGTGTGTGTGTGTGTGTGTGTGTGTGTGTGTGTGCAGCCTATGTGGAAGTCCGAGAACAACTTGTGGGAGTCAATTCTCTCCTTCCACCATATGGGTCTTGGGGACTGAAGTCAGGTTTTCAGGTTTAGCAGCAAGTGTCTTAACCCACTGAGCCATCCTGTCAGCCATAAAGGAATCTTGAGTAGTAAAAGCCTAAGAAGCCCTGATCTAGAAGTCTTGGTTGCAAATTCTAGTTAAAAATTGGGTAGGGGTCAAATGACGCTTTAAATGCCAATTTCAGCCTTGGATTCTTGTTCCCCAGTAGTGTCTCTATCCTCACATAAACCCCTCACATGGGCCCATTTTGTTCCATCCTCCCCACTATCACCACCACCAGCCAAAAAAAAAAAAAAACCCACACAAAATATTTGAAAAAAACCCACAAACTTAGGTAAAGTATAAGAAAAGAATGGCCTGTTACTCATGGGGATTGCTGCTGCCGAAATAAAGGCCCGCTGTACCCAGCTTCCCGATGCTGCCAGAGATCTACCTCGGTTAATTTAAAAGGATATTTTTCTCAAACAGAAAAGCCAAACTATTTTTTTACTTCAGGAGGAAAGGAGAAGGATAAGAAAACAACGAGGAGCAGGGCTGGGCTGCATGGAAGGATGGGCCCAGAGGCTGGCTGAGCATATTCTAAGAAACAGGGTTGAGCGGGGCATAATGGCTGACGCCTGTAATCGCAGTACTTGGAAGGCCAAACCTGAGAATTCCTGGTGTAGGAGAAGGAGCAAAGAAAAAATGAAATGGAACAGACAGACTGCCCAGTGAAACCGCAGCAGAAAACTTCTCAAACTTAATAAAAGAAGTAGATATCCAGGGGTAGAGAGATTGGCTCAGCGGTTAAGAACACTGACTGCTCTTACAGAGGACCTGGGCTCGATTCCCAACACCCACATGGTGGCTGAGAACTGTCTTAGGCTGGGCGTGGTGGCACACACCTTTAAACCCAGCACTCAGGAGGCAGAAGCAGGTGGATCTCTGTGAGTTCAGGGCCAGCCTGGTCTATAGAGTGAGTTCCAGAACAGCTGGGACTAAAGGTAGACCCTGTCTCAAAAAAGAAAAAAAAAGAAAAAGAAAAGAAAAAAAGAAGTAGACACCCAAACACAAGAGGTATATAGAATTCCAAATATTTGGGACAGAGAAGAAACTCATCCATGACACATCATAGTCAGGATGTCAAGAACATGAAGTAAAGGGGCTGGAGAGATGTCTAAGTGGTTAAGAGCATTGGCTGCTCTTGCAGAGGACTCAGGTTCAATTCCCAGCACCCACATGGAAGCTAACAACCATCTGTAACTCCAGTTCCAAGGGGATCCAACACCTTCTTCTAGGTTCTGTGAGAATTGCATGCACAGATGCACTGACATGCATGCAGGCAAAACACCCATATGCATAAAAATAAATAAATATTTTTAATTAATTAATTAAAACCTACAAAGTAACAAAATAATCCAAAAAGCAGCATGAGAAAAATGTCAACTTACATAGAAAAGCAGAAATATCAGAATTACCCTAGACTCTTCATCAGCAACCATAAAAGCCAGAAGAGCATGGAATTAAACAATTCAAGCACCAGAAGTAAATAACTGAGAACCAAGAATACCATACCCAGAAAAGTTATCTTTTTTAAAATATTTTTTTTATTTACGTGTTTTTATGGCCACTGTGTTTACTGGTGTGTGCATGGTGTGCCCACAAGGGTTGGAACAGGGCAACAGAGCCAGAGCAGTGGGTGCTAGCAGTTGAACCTGGGTCCTCTGGAAGAATAGCAAGCACTTTTAACCCTGAGCCATCTCCCCAGCCCCAAAGAGTTATCTTTTAAAATCGATGGACAAATAAGATATTTAAAGACAAGCCCACATTAAGGCAATTTATGACAATCAAGCCAGCAATGCAGAAAATTGTTTCTTGAATACTTGAAAGAACCTCTTCCACCTGAGTACAAGAAAGTGTACACTACATCAAAAGCACAGATAAACCAACAACCTGGGAAAGAAACACCTACATCAAACCCAGTAACTCAGCAAATTAATATAAGAGAAGGAAAAGAAATACAAATAATTCAGCAAAAGCAACATCAAATTACTTCATAAGAACTAGCAAAATCCCTCTATATAATAACCTTAAGTGTTAATGGCCTCAGCTCACCACTAAAAAAGGCACAGACTAATCAGCTGGATTGGAAAATAAGGATCAACAATACATGGTCTCCAAGAAACCATCATATCTGACCATCAAAGATATAAAAGAAAAACCTTTAATATTAGAAGATACAAAACAAACTACCAAGCAAATGAAAAATGTAATATCAGATAAGGTAAACTTCATACTAAAACTAACCAGAGGAGTTTAAAAAGGTCACTGCATATTAATAAAGAGAACAATTCATTGAGATGATATAACAATTGTAATCATTTATGCATCAAATACTGAAGCTCATAATTTTATGGAACACTAAAAGGCAGAAAAAGCCAAACAGATCTTCACACAAAAATAGTGTTGGACTTCAATGCCCCTCTCTCCTCTTTAGATAAATCTTCTAAATTAAAACAAGTAAAGAAATGTTAGAGTTAAATATACCATAGATCAACTTGATTAACTGACATATGTAGAATATTCCACTCCACAGATAGGGAATATGCATTTTTTTCACAAAACCTCTTCCACAATTGATCATGTCACAAGACACAGGACAACTCTCAATAAATACAAAAAAATGGGCTAATTCCCTGCATCTTATCAGACCACAATGGAATAAAAGTAGAAATTAACAAGAGAAACCACAAAAGTACTTGGCATGTTAAATAACACAGTTTCGAATGAACAATGGGCCATCCAAGAAATTAGAGGTAAAGTAAAAAAATTCCTACTGACAAATAATAATGAGAACATAAACTATCAGAATCTGTGAGATACAGCCAAGGCAGTTCTAAGAGGAAAGTATATAGCCATAAGTGCTCACATTTAAAAATCTGAGAGAGGGGCTGGAGAGATGGCTCAGCTGTTAACAGCACTGACTACTCTTGCAGAGGACCGGGTTCAATTCCCAGCACCCACACAGCGGTTAGGAATCGTCTTTAAGTCAGGCAGGCATGGTGGCACATGCCTTTAATCCCAGCACTTGGGAGACAGAGGTAGGCGGATCTCTGTGAGTTCAAGACCAGCCTGGTCTACAGAGTAAGTTCCAGGCCAGCTGGTGCTATAGGGACACCCTGTCTCAAAAAGACAAAAAATTAGGGGATTTCCCAAGACCACCTGAAGCACAGGTACCGGGGCATGGGCTAAACAGCAACCCCACCCCAACCTCCCCAACCCCACCAACTGGGATTGCTGAAGGAGTGTCCAAGTGGATTCTTTGGAAAACCCTCAGAACAGAAAGGGAAGAGTAAGTTAGACTTCCAATAGAAAGCCTAAAGCTTAGACAAGTCAACACTCCATAACCAAGGAGAAAAGGAGAAAAACAAATCAAACAAACAACGAAGGCATCTGAAAGAAGCAAGCAAAGCAAGCCTTCAACACAGTGAAGAGGCATTTGGGATTCACATTGGAATACAGGCAAAGAGAAACCCATATGCCAGGGACATGAAGAAGAGACAACATGGGAAAGGGGCAGGATAATTCCACACCAAGCTCTACCAACCCTGCGGAATATTCCTACAGTGGGATCCCCCTGGGGATGGCCCAGGACACAGATATTAGAAGTACAATTGTGAACATACTTAAAGAAGTACAAGATTATAAACAGCAAATCAAAGAATTAAGAAACGAGAATGAAAAACTCAAGAAGGACCTAGAGAGAGAGAGAATTACAAACTCCGGAAGGAAGTGGAAACACTGAAAAGATCCCATGCTGAAAAAGATAAGGAAACCAACCAACGAAGCAAAGAGCTACAGGAAGAGATTGAGAAGCTCCAAAAAGAACTGGAAATACTAGAGAAATCAGAAGAGGAAATGAAAAAGGAAATCAAACACTCATCCAATCAAGAGGAAAGGAATGGAAAAAGCCTCAGAAGCAGAATGGAGGAAGCAGAACAAAGAATATCCCTTCATGCTTAAAGTCCTAGAGGGAATTGGATTGGTGGGATCATTCCTCAATGTAATCAAAGCCATATACAGGAAACCCACAGCCAATATCATCCTAACTGGGGAAACGACAGAAGCATTCCCTTTAAAGGTAGGAACTAGGCAAGGCTGCCCCCTGTCACCACTCCTCTTCAATATAGTGCTTGAAACACTTGCTAGAGCAATAAGGCAAGGAAGAAAATTAAAGGAGTACTAATTGGAAAAAAGGAAGTCAAACTATCCCTATTTGCTGATGATATGATTGTTTACTTAAGGGATGCAAAAAACTCCACCAGAAAACTCCTAGAAACGATTAACAGCTTCAGCAAAGTGGCAGGATACAAAATTAACCTTAGAAAATCAATGGCCTTTCTTTACACCAAGAACAAGCAACTGGAGAAAGAATTCAAAGAGACCTTCCCACTCACAATAGCCTCAAAAACAATAAGATACCTAGGAACAAACCTAACCAAAGACACCAAAGACCTCTACAACAAAAATTTTAAACCCTTAAAGAAAGAAATTGAAGAAGACCTCAGAAGATGGAAAAACCTCCCATGCTCATGGATTGGGAAAATTAACATTGTAAAAATGTCCATTTTACCAAAACTCTTGTATAGATTTAATGCAATCCCAATCAAAATCCCCAAGAGTTTCTTCACAGGCTTGGAAACAAAAGTTCTTAAATTCATTTGGAGAAACAAAAGACCCCGAATAGCCAAATCAATCCTGAGTGAAAAGAGCTACACAGGAGGGATCTCTATACCAGATTTTAAACTATACTACAGGGCTATAGTCATAAAAACAGCCTGGTACTGGCACAAAAACAGACCTGTTGACCAATGGAACAAAACCGAAGATCCAAATCTGAGCACATACAATTTCAGCCATCTCATATTTGACAAGGGGGCCAAGAAACCACAATGGAGAAAAGACAGCATCTTCAGCAAGTGGTGTTGGCAAAACTGGATCACCACTTGTAGAAGAATGAAATTAAACCCCTACCTCTCGCCCTGTACAAAAGTCAACTCCAGATGGATTAAAGACCTCAACGTGAAACCCCAAACTCTGAAGGTGATAGAAGAAAAAGTTGGCAGCAGACTACAAGACATAGGCGTAGGAAAAGACTTCCTAAATCAGACAGCAGCTGCACAAGAATTAAGGTCGACAATTGACAAATGGGACCTCATTAAACTCAAAAGCTTCTGTACATCAAAAGAAACAATCAAGGAAGTGAAGAGAAATCCCACAGAGTGGGAGGAAACCTTCACTGCAGAAACATCTGACAAAGCATTGATTTCCAGAATATATAAACTACTCAAAAAACAAAGAAGAAAGAAAACAAATGACCCACTCAATAGATGGAGCAAAGAGCTGAACAGAGACTTCACAAGTGAGGAATTAGAGATGGCTGAGAAACACCTTAAGAAGTGTTCAACATCACTAATCATTAAGGAAATGCAAATCAAAACCACTTTAAGATATCATCTTACTCCAATAAGACTGGCTAGGATCAAGAAAACAAATGATACCAAGTGCTGGAGAGGTTGTGGGGAAAGGGGAACACTCATCCACTGCTGGTGGGAATGTAAACTCGTACAGCCACTATGGAAAGCAGTGTGGAGAACCCTTGGAAGACTTGGAATGAACTTGCCACCTGACCCAGCCATACCACTCCTGGGCATGTACCTAAAAGACTCATCTTACCACAGAGATACATGCACAGCCATGTTTATTGCAGCTCTCTTCACATTAGCAAGGAGCTGGAACCAACCCAAGTTGGGTTTGTCCTCAATTGACAAGTGGATAGAGAAAATGTGGTACATCTATACAATGGAGTTCTATGCAGCAGTAAAGAAAGATGACATCATGAGCTTTGCAAGTAAATGGCTGGAGCTAGAAGATATCATGCTGAGTGAAGTAACACAGTCCCAGAAAAACAAACGATGAATGGTATCCCTCCTCTGTGGATGCTAGCACCAATTACCTAATTGTATGGCAAACTGAGCAATGTTAATGTGATCTGAAAACAACTGTGCTCTTATATTGTGAATCCCTTAAAATATAATAAAAAAAGAAAGGATGATGTTAGCTGAGGGAAAAAAGACAAAAAATTATAAAAAAGTAAATCATTAATAGCACAGGAATTAGCTCAAAGCATCAAAAGATTGGACTCTATGAAATTAACAAGTTTCTACACAGCAAAAGAAGCTATCAGCAGAGCACACAGCTATACATCAGATAAGGGTCTAATACCTAAATATATACAAAGAACTGCAAGTAGTAAATACTAAGGAAATGAATTTACCAATTTACAAATGGGCCAATAAATTGAATAGTTTTCAAAAAAAGGAATACAAATAGCCAACAATTATTTAAAAGTGCTCAGTATCCCTAGCTATCAGGGAAACACAAATTAAAAGTATTTTGAGATACTGCCTTAGCCCAGTCAGAATGCCTATTACCAAGAAATCCAACAACATATGTTGGAGAGGAAGTGGAGAAGGAGGAACTCTTATTCATTACTTGTGAAATCAGTCTGGAGTTCTTCAAAAAGCTAAAATTAGAGCTACCATATGCCCAGCTCACTCCTGGACATATACCTAGAGAACTCCAAAACTTATTATAGAGATATTTTCATCCCCATGTTTGTTACTGCTTTATTCACTATAGCAAGGAAATGGAACCAACCTAATTGTCTATCAACAGATGAATGGATAATGAAAATCTGGTATATACACAAAATGGAATATTATACAGCTCTAAAGAAAAGTGAAATTGCTGGGGCTGGAGAGATGGCTCAGCAGTTAAGAGCACTGACGGCTCTTGCAGAGGACCCAGGTTCGATTCCCAGCACCCACACGGCGGCTAAGAACTGTCTTTAACTCCAGTTCCAGGGGAATCCGATGCCCCCTTCTGACCTCTGCACAGGGGTGCACCAACCTACATGCAGACAGTACACTCATACACATAAAAAATAATAAAAATTTAAAAAATTAAAAAATAATTTAAAAAGAAAAGGAAAAGAAATAAAAAACAGAAAAGTGAAATTGCTTAGCACCTCAGATCTATGGACTACCTTCCTGTTCTAGACCCACCCATTGTGTCCTGAGCCTCTGAACTCATACCATCTCAATTTTCCAGTCTGGACAGTTAGAGCCATCACAGGTGGTCTCCACCCTCATCCTGCCTTTAGACTCTGCAGAGCAGCCTTCTGGCCTGGTTCTCCCCACACCCACCCTGCCTTGGGTTCCCTAAACCAGCCTTCTCTGGTAAGTCCATCCTGCCTACTGCTCCTTGACTCCCTACAACCTGAGGAAGCAACTCTGCTTTCCCTGGCCACACATCCTGTTCTCCTGCCAGCCTTGAGTACAAGCCCACTTTCGCCCTTGGCACCCCAGATCTCTGAACTAAGCTCTTAGCTCCCCATGATGATGAGCTCTCCAACTGGCACTGTGCCCCTCCCCCTACAGTGGGACCATCTGAAGCCCCTCCCATTGCTGACTGGCTAGGCTTTTCTCTACCCTTTATCGAGGGCCCAGACCTTTGAAGACTGCAGGAGAACACCTGAATCCTGCCTCACCTAGCAAGCTTCCCAAATTGGGCTGTGCCTTCTAACTAGTAAAGGCCCAGATCTTAGGAGGAAGACAGAAGTTGTAACTGGAACCTTACTTGGGCCTCTACATGAGCTCCTGAGTAGCTGGACTACAGCCAGCTTATCCCTCCAATATAAAATCAAAAGAGAGAACTGAAAGCTTAAACCACCAATTTTTAATACCCAACACGAAACAGCCAAAGCACATCAAGTATATCAGACTGCAATTCAACAAAGAAAGACTTTGAGTTTCACATCTGAATCATAAACAGCAAAAGAAATCCACATCCCAAAATCACAATGGAAAAATAATAATATGAAAAACCAAATAATATGTCCCCAGCAAACACCACTGGTCCTATAGAGGAGTTTGACAATGAGAACCCCTTAGAGATAACCCAGGACACAGAATTCAAAAGTACAATCAAAAACATGGTCAAAGAATTCAACGAATTTAAAGAACACAAAAACAAACAAAACAAAGAACTAAAAAAAAAACAAGAATAAACTTCTGACTGAATTCACAAAAGAGATGGAAATATTGAAGAAAACTCAGGCTGAAATGAAGAAGGAAGTGAAATACTCAATAAGGCAATTTGAAATGACAGAAGAAAGCCTCACCAATAGAAGGAATAAAATGGAAAACAGAACATCAAGATTGGACAACAAAGTTGAAGAAATGGACCATTCAAACAAAGATTATGAAAATTTAAAAAAAACAAGAATGTAATATCCAGGAAATGTGGGACATCGTGAAAAGACCAAATTTATACATCATAGACATAGAGGAAGGAGAAGAATCTCAGCATAATTGTATTGACAGATTTGTAGAAGAAAATTTCCCCAAATTAAGGAAAGACATGCCCAGACAAATACAAGAAGCACATAGAACACCAAATAGACAGGACCAGAAAAGAAACTCCCCACACAATATCATAGTAAAAACACAATGTACAGAACAAAGAGAGAATACTGAAAGCTGCAAAGGAAAAACAAGTCACATATACAGGAAAATCCATCAGAATTAGAGCTGACTTTTCAGTGCAAATTATCAAAGCCAGAAGAGTATTCCCAGTTCTAAATGACCATAGATGCCAACCCAGAATACTTTACCCAGCAAAAATGTCTGATATAGTTTAAAAGGAAAGAAAAATCTTCCATGACATAAATAGGGTGAAAGAATTCATGTCTAGAAAACTATCCCTTCAGAGAATACATGAAGTAATACAAAAAGCTGAAGAAAGGAACAACTATACCCAAGCAGCAACAGAAAAAAAAAAAAAAAAAACTAAACTAAATGAAGGTATAACTTTGGAAACACAAAGTTAGACAAGAATGCAAACAGAAATTAAAATTATAGGAAACAATAGGCATCTTTCAATAGTAACTTTAAATATCAATGGGCTGTGTCAAAACACACAGACTAGTTGAATGGATTAATCCATCTTTTTGCTGTGTACAAGAAACCCATCTCACCTTCAAGGACACACACTACCTTAGCATGAAAGTATAGAAAAAAAATATTCCAAGGAAATGGTACTAAGAAGCAAATAGGAATTGTAATTCTAATATCTGATAAAATAGACTTCAAATTAAAACTAGTCAGAAGAGATAAAATGAGTCTTCATTAATATCAAAGGAAAATCAATCAAGAAGATTTTACAGTCATGAGCATATGTACACCAAACTGTGGTGCACCCAAATTCAAAAATACAATACTACAAAACTTTAAGACATAGATTAATCCCAACTCACTAGTAGTAGAGGACCTCGATACCTCACTGTCCCCATTAGACAGGTCAACTGGACAAAGAATAAATAAAGAGACATCTGAATTAAACAATTAAACAATATCATATATCATATATCAGATGTCTAATAGACATCTACCAAATATTCCACCCAAGCACCAAATAATATATTTGTATTCATCACCCCGTGAAATTTTCTCCAAAATCAACCATATATTAGAGCACAAAGCAAACCTCAACAAATACAGAAAAATTGAAATAATTCCATGCATTATATCAGACTACATGCAATAAAGCTTAAAATTAACACCAGAAGAAGTTCTAGTAACTGCATGATCTCACAGAGATTAAACAACACATTCCTGAACTATGAATGGGTCAAAGGAGAAATTAAGAAATAAAAGTATTCCTGGAACTAAACAAAAAGTATAAGACAACACAACAAACCCTCTGGGACACTTTAAAAGGAGTCTTCAGAGGAAGTTTATAGCTCTACATGCTATAAAAAAAAAATCAGGCTGGGCGTGGTGGCGCACGCCTTTAATCCTAGCACTCGGGAGGCAGAGGCAGGTGGATCTTTGTGAGTTCAAGGTCAGCCTGGTCTATAGAGTGAGTTCAAGGACAGCTGGGGCTACAGGGAGACCCTGTCTCGAAAAGACCCCCCCAAAAAATCAGAAAGCACAAATAAATAACTGAACATTGCAACTCTCGACTCTTAAAAGTTAACAACAAATGAAACCCAAACCCAGAAGAAAAGAAGAAATTTTTAAAAATCAGAGCAGGAATTCATGAAATAGTAACAAAGAAAATAATACAAAGAATTCAAGAGCTGGTTCTTTGAAAAGATAAAGAAGACAGGGGAGGAGAAAAAAAAAAGATAAAGAAGACAGACAGACCCTTGGCCCAGTTAACCAAAAGAAAGAAAGAGCAAATCCAAATCATCAACATTAGAGATGAAAGGGGAAACATCACAACAGACACCAAAAAGATCCAGAACATTATAAGGGAATAGTTTAAAAACTTATACTCTATTAACTTTGAAAACCTAAAAGAAATGTATAAATACCTAAAATTATGGGAACTATCAAAGCTAAACCAGCCAGAAATCAACAGCTTAAACAGACCCATAACATATAAGGAAATTGAAAAAGTACTACAAAACCTCCCAACTAAAAAAAAGCCTAGGCCCAGATGGATTTAGAGCAGAACTCTACCCCACATTTAAAGAAGATTCACAACCAATATTACTTACATTATTCAGAAAAATAGAAACAGAGGAAGAACTCCCAAATTCCTTTTATGAAGCCAGCATATACAAAAATCAGGTAATGATACAACCAAAGAAGAATACTTCTGACCTGTATCCTTAATGAATATAGATGCAAAAATTCTCAACCAAACCACATACAAGCATATATCAAAAAGATCATCCATCATGACCAAATTCAGTTTATTCCAGAGATGCAGGGATAGTTCAATATATGTAAGAATAAATGCCATAAATCATAAAAATGGACTCAAGGACAAAAATTACATTGCCTTCTTAATAGATGCAGAGAGGGCCTTTGATAAAATTCAACATGCATTTATTTTAAAAGTCCTAGAGGTAATTGGACTGGAGAGAACATATCTCAACATAATTAAAGATATGTACAACAAATCCATAGCCAACATCATTTGACTGGAAGCATTCCCCTTGGAATCAGGAATCAGATAAGGTTTTCCATTGTCTCTACTCCTTTTTAATGTTGTGCTTGAAACTCTATAGCAATAAAAGAAGAGAAAAATTAAAAGATTACAAATTAGAAGAAAAGAGATCAAATAATCCCTATTTGCAGGTGATATGATAGTATACCTAAAAGATGCCAAGAATTCCACCAGAAAACTCCTAGAAATGAACACTTTTAGTAAAGTGGCAGGATACAAAATTAACCTACAAAAATTAGTAGCTTTTCTATGTAGCAATAACAAGCAAGTGGAAAAAGAATACATGGAAACCCTCCCATCCACAATAGCCTTGGACTATACCTGACTAAAGACATTAAAGATCTCTGCAATGAAATTTTTCAATCTTTAAAAGAAAAAGATTGATGAAGACACCAGAAGATGGAAGGACTTCCCATACTCATGGACTGGAAGAATTAATATGGTGAAAATGGCCACCCTACTCAAAGTAATAGATGATAGATAGATAGATGATAGATAGATAGATAGATTCAATGCAATCCCAATCAAAATCCCCATGACATTCTTCACAGAATTAGGAAAAAAGTCACAAAATTCATATCAAAACACAAAAGACCCTGGATAGTCAAAGCAACCCTGATCACAAAGACCAATGCAGGGAGGATTACAATACCAGATTTCAAACTATATTACAGAGCTATAGTCATAAAAATAGCATGGTACTGCATAAAAATAGATCTGTAGAGCAACTGAACATTACTGAAGACCCAAACATGAGTACCTGAAATTTCAGCCAATTAATATTTAACAAAGGTGCCAAGAATACTCAGTGGAAGAAAGGCAGCATTTTCAGCAAATGGTGCTGGCAAAACTGGACCTCCACCTGTAGAAGAATGAAACTAGAACCTTGTATTTCATCTTGCATAGAAACCAACTCCAACTGGATCAAAGACCTCAATGTGAAATCTGAAACTCTGAAACTGTTAGAAGAAAACTTTGGCAGCAACCTACAATATATAGATGTAAGAAAGTAATTCATACACATAAAAAATAAATAAATTTTTAAAAATTAAAAAAAAACATTTAAAAGAAAGTAATTTAAAAATCAGACTTCATTTGCACAGGAATTAAGGTCAAAATCAACAACTGGGACCTCATTAAACTAAAAACCTTTTGTACAGCAAAAGAAACAACCAACACAATAAACAGAAAACCCACAAAGTGGGAGAAAAATTTTACCAGCAACACATCTGACAGAGGTTTAACATCCAGAATATATAAAGAACTCAAAAAACAAGGAATTAAGAAAAGAAGTGACTCAATTAGAAGATGGGCTAAGGATCTGAATGGAGAATTCTCAAAAGAAGCAATGAAGACAGTTAAGAAATACCTTAAAAAGTGTACAACATCGTTGGTAATTAGAGAAATACAAATTAAAACCACTTTAAGATTTCATCTTTAGCCTAATCAGACTAGCTAAGATCAAGAGAACAAATGATACCAAATGCTGGAGAGGATGTGGGGAAAGGGGGGTGCTCATTCATTGCAAGCTCCTGCAACCACTATGGCACGGGTTATGGAGAACTCATAAAAACTAAAAATGAACCATTTGACCCAGTTACACTGCTCCTTGGCATATTCCCAAAAGACTCAGCCTATGACAGAGAAACTTATGCATCCATGTTCGTTGCTACTCTTTTCACAATGGCTAAGAGATGGAAGCAACCTGAGTGTTTCTCAACTGACAAGTGGATAATGAAAATGTGGTAGATCTACACAATGGAGTTGGATGAAGTCATGAAATCTGAAGGTAAATAAATGGAACTAGAAACTGTTATGCTAAGTGAAGTAACATAGACTCAGAAAAACAAATGATGTATGTTCTCCCTCGTTTGGATCCTAGCACCAAATCCTTCTATGTGAATATATATCCTGATATAACTGCAGGAACCAGGAAAATGGAAAGGAAATAGGAAGGTAAAGGGAAAGAACATGAGAGAGAAGAACAGTAGGGGACAGGTGGCACTAGGGGCGAAATGGATAAAATAGAGGGACCTAAATGGCTAGGAGAGGGAGAGGGTTATACTAGGAAATTTGGGGATAAAGGGGAGGAAGGAGCTCAAGAGAGCTGGGACCATAGGAGACTGGTGTTATCAAGGGAGAAATGGGCAATGCAATGTCTCCACATGAGTCCATGTGTATAGCTGAAGGCTACGTAACAAGAAACAGGGGCAGACAGGAGAAACCTTCTTTTGAATTGTTGGCCCAGGTAGACCAAGAGACTCCCAAAATTACACAGGGTATTGCCACAGCCCTTGATCGCCTCCAAGAACGTGAATTTCTGAAGACAGGACTTACTTTGGAGACCAGATATGGAGCAATGGATCGGGAACTGACCTGGAAGCCACTTCCCCTGCAGGCTAGCACTCACTGCTTTGGAGAGTTCTAAGGAGCCTCATAAGGGAGGACATCAATCGATGGTCCAACACCAGCTTTAAGACCAAATTACCACATCAATGACTGGCACAGTACATGACATGGGTGCAGTAGTGGCGTTTTATCTCGAGGGCAATCAAAAGTTACCTAATTGGCCAGTCATGGTGGCGCACGCCTTTAATCCTAGCACTTGGGAGGCAGAGGCAGGCAGATCTTTGTGAGTTCAAGGCCAGCCTGGTCTACAGAGTGAGTTCCAGGACAGCTGGGACTACAGGGAGACCCTGTCTCGAAAAGAACAACAACAAAAAAAAAGTTACCTAATTGGACTTAAAGCCCACTCGATGGGAGGAAACTCAAGTGCAGTACTGTAAACATAGCCAAATACACATGGATGGAGCGATCATACATCTTAGACAAAACCCCAAGGTTGTTACATCCCTAGACAATGTAATTTCTTACTAAGTGCAAAACATGTATCCTCATATTTACAGTTAAGTATCCCAGTCGCCACTCATCAAAGAAGCTTCTTTTGCACCAGATGGTGACTATTACAATGTACAACTGGTCACACACAGTCGTTTGTTGTCTATGAATTGCCCAAGCTTAAGTGGCACATCTACAATGCAACCTCTATACCTAAGGCTCATGCAACACAGAACAAGAGATAAAGAGGGCATTAATGAATCTCTCAGTTCTTAGAAATGAAGCTCTCTCATGCAAGAGACAGCCGGGAACACACAAGGGCACAAATGGCCAAAGCATGGAGATTAGGCATCTGCAGAGTGTGGGTCTTCAGACAGGACTCCTATATAAGTTTCACTCACACAAGGCTCAGGGACCCTTGTGGAAGAGAGGGAGGGAAGATTGTAAGAGCCAGGGAGGAGGTGCATGACCATACACATCAGGGTCATACAAGCTCCAGGGTTCATACGATCCTACAACAGTGGTGTCAGCATGCGTAAGACCCATGCAAAGTTAAGCAGACAAAACCCAGCATGGAACTGTGGAAATAGGCAGCAGGTCCCAAGCTTAGCAAAAGAACTGTTGTCAGCCAATTAGGACTGGGTGAGGAAGAGCTGATCTTAAAGCAAGGGATTCTGGATGGGCTGACTAGACCTCAGTGGATGAACTTGCACTGAGGAATGTCTACGGATGCCAACTGGACACAATGGGCCTTCACACAAATAAGAGAGTGCATAAATTATGGTAGTGGGCTGTGGAACACTCCCAGTGGGGAAGGGGTATAAAGAAGATTAAGATTGATTGACGTGTTCTGTATGAAATACACAAAAATTCAATTAAAATAAAATGTGAAATCACAAAGATCATAGGAAAATGGATGGACCTAAAATATACAAAGTGAAATAACATGATCTCAGCAAGTAAAAAAATCACATGTTCTCCCTCATATGTGGATCCTAGTCTTTAACACATGTAAACAGAGGTATGTGTGGGTATATTATTATATTTAGAGTTGTGACCAAGAAAGGGTAATTTGAAAAGAAAAGGACCATAGTTTTTGTCTTTTTGTTCATGTTAGATGTATGGATTTAATTCTCTGTATATTGAAGTAGCAAGAGTCATTTCTGCATTTCATTAAGAGCCCAATAAGTGTTGTCTCCTTCAGACCGTGACTGTGAGAGCTGGGTTTCCTTTCTGATTCCACAGACCAATACTGAAGTGGGAAGGACATGACTGGACACTGATTTGGTGGACATGTCGAATGAGATAATACCATTTTTGTTCTTGGTAACTAGTTTTTATTTTGCTATAAATTTTCTAATAAAACCTTAAACCTTAAAAAATTTTAATTAACCAAGGAACTTTTTCCACTGTTGCACACTCCTATACCACATCAGAGAAATTCTGATGGCAAATGTTGACACAAGTGATTGTACCTTGTCATGCACCAGCCTTAATGGAACAGTAGTGGTGTCAATTCACTCTTGAGTTTGGGCAATCGATAAGGAGTGGGGCAAGGGCAGACCTATACAAATACAATCTGACGCCTCCAGTATCTTACCATGAACTCACATCACTTACTGTAGTCTCTGAGTAAGTATTTGGTGGCCACAATGTCCCTTCATGCCTCCCTTCCTTGTGACCTTCATTCTGGCTGCCTGGGTTGTCTTCCCTCAATGTCCAATCAACACATGTGAATGGAGATGAGAATATGCACAACTTCACACAAGCCACCATGCCACCAGTGCGTTAATCAGCTCCCAATGTTAATAAAGATGATGATTCACACAGCTCCACACAGGCTGCCACACATGCCACTGCGTTAATCAGCTCCCTGTGACAAATTATCTGAGAAAATTAAGTTCAAAGGGAGAAAGATGGATGTTGGTTTACAATTTCTGAAGTTTCATTGCATGGCTGCTCAGCCCCAGCCCTTTGGACCTTTGGCAAGGCTGTTGTGGTCAGGTAACACAACACCAGGAGAGGCAGGAAGCAGGTTGCTTGGGCGGCGGCCTGGTAAGGGGATGGAAGTCTCAAAGTGAGTTATAGCAAGGAAACTGGACACAATCTCAAAATTAGGCAAATTATTATAAGTTTAGAAAGAAAACAAATACTTAAAAAAATTCTCTGTCTGCAAGTCACTACAGAAGTCTCTGAGACAAACAGAATTGAGGAAGTTTCATCAGGACACCAGGCCACAAACTTGTCAGCTGAAATTCACTGACAGAGACAGAGGGAGAAAACGGGTTAAAATCCATATTTTCCTTAAATATTCCATTTAGCTACATCATTCCCCCATCTTGAGATGCAGATTAATCATGGAATCATGGATTACATCCCAAAGTCTCACTTTTATCTTGGTTGAAGACCTCATATAAAGCCACGACTCTAGCCGTGGTTCTTTTCTCTATAGTGTCTTTTATAGAAGTAATACATCTACTATAGCGGAGAGTCAGACAAGGAACTAATAGTTTCCTAACATTAGTATTACTATGTCAGTTAAGCTTTTAAAACTTCCAAAGGCAGAAAACTTTTTTTAAAAATAAAGACCCTAAATTTTCCTAGAATGGGATTCTCAGGTCCCTAACCAGTCTGGCTTGGGAATAAGAAGAAACCAGGCTGGATTATTTTAACAGTACAGGTCCCACTTCAGCTGGTAGGGTGTGGGATAAGTTAAAGTTTCTTCTAAATGGACTGGCCCCCAGCAGCAGGCAACAGACACCTCAGGAGATGGTGCTACTGAAGGAGAGGCAGAGCTACAGATCCGGCATGCCCTCCCCCCACCGCAACCAGCCAGCTCACCTAGGGGGAGGGAAAAACCCTCTAAACTTGCTAGCCTCCCCTCTGAGCCCCACATGGGGCAGGGGAGGAGACAGAGTGCCAAAATAGCCACCAAAATGCACGTTTCAGCAAGTGCGCACTACTCTCCTGGGAAGGAAAATTGTCTACAACACAGGGAGATGCGCATGTACCCTTTCTTCATAGATTTACATAGTCCACTTCGTGCTTTTTAGTTAGTGTGGGCTGGATTAGCCCAGAATTTATGGATTCTTGGAATGTCTTGAAAAGGAGCTAACTTGAGTGGTCTCAGAAGACATGACCTGTATTTAACTGCACTAGCCCTGACACTATTAGTTCCTGTCCCCATTAGATTGGGAACCCAAACCAAGTAGGACTATCCAGTCATCAGGTAGTAGTCCAGAACAGGTTTTTCCCCAAGTACCTTTGATATGAAGACCCAATTTTCGGGTCTTTCATTTTCTTGTTCAGTGAGATTTTTGAAATATGAAATAAATGTGTCCAGGCTCATCCCTATGTAGGGCCTGTACTGGATAGCTTTAGTGTCAGCTTGATACACCTGGGTCGAAGGAGCCTCAATTGGGGAACTACCTCCATTGGACCGGCCCATGGCCGTGGGGGGGGGTATTTTTTTGATTACTGAGTGACGTGAGACAGCTCACCTACTATGGGTAGTGCCACCCCTGGACAGGTTGTTGTGTATTGTATAAGAAAGCAGGTTGAGCTGGGCATGGTAGTATACACCTTTAATCCTAGCACTCAGGAGGCAGAGGTAGGTGGATCTCTGTGAGTTCAAGGCCAGCCTGGTCTACAGAGTGAGTTCCAGGCCAGCTGGGGCTATAAGGAAGACCCTGTCTCAAAAAGACAAAAAAAGACAAAAAAAGAAAAGAAAGAAAGAAAGAAAGGAAGGAAGGAAGGAAGGAAGGAAGGAAGGAAGGAAGGAAGGAAGGAAGGAAGGAAGGAAGAAAGAAAGAAAGAAAGAAAGAAAGAAAGAAAGAAAGAAAGAAAGAAAGAAAGAAAGAAAGAAA
>VZQC01000760.1:660377-705374 GCA_009823505.1 Rhizomys pruinosus | reverse complement strand
CCCCCCCCCCCGCCCCCGCCCAAGCCTGAGCTCTTGGCCCAGTGCCCCTGGACACATTAAGATCTTGGCTCTAACATTTTAGACCAATTAGTAATCTGCAATAAAGCCAATGGTCCAGAGAGGAAAGGGCCCCTGCCGGGGAAGGGCCAGGCTAAATACCCCAGTGGCTCCTTCCCTTCTCCCATGTCAACATTTCAGACTCTGTTCTGGCCAGTGGGAACATATGGCTGTGACCACAGCCAGAGAATTAAGACCTCTTAGGACAATAGAGATCCCTATACTGTTTAATTTAATATTAGCTTCCCCTCTTTGGGGACTATGGGTGGCTGGCCCTCCAGTGAATGGCTCCCTTTAAGTGACCCCATCAGTCATTTGTGGAGTGCACGAGTAGTTCCCTATGGATTTGTGTTTTCCGTCCCATGCTCTATACATTTTCACACATTTTCACATAGACAAGATCAGACAAAATTTCTATACCACACTCAATCCAGAATTCCAAAACAAAAAAATCCCAGATTGCTAACCCAAAAGTGATCACAGTGTCATCCTTCCTGGCCACTGACACCAGCCAGAGTCCATTTAGGCTCTGACTTCCTCCAAGAAATGTCCAGTCAGAGGATACTCCAGGACCCTTGTAAGGAGGTGATCAATCTCCTCTTCCACCGATTTTGGTGTGTCTCCTAGTAGATCTGGATCCCACCTGTTTCATTGGGCAGTGGTCCAAATCCCTGCTTCTGCTTCCTGTCTCCCTTGAGTTCCCTTGTGCTCTGGGACACAGGGTGAACCGTTCCTCTTACAGGCTCAAAAGGCCTGCAATGCCTTTAAGGGGGAAGTCATCCTCCAGCATCCCAGGGAAGCTAAGCCCCAGAGACAAGGATGCAAGAACCCATCTCTACCTCCAAAATGTTGTAGTTCAGATGAGACAACACCAGGAAATTCAGGAAGCCTGGTCCAGAGGACTTGAGTCTCAAAGTCTAGACCCCGAAAGGAAGAGGCATTCATCTTTGTGAGTTACAGTGAGAAGAAAACTTACATATAGCCTCAAAATTAAGCAAATTTCCATACATTTAGAAAGAAAACAAATGTTTAAAAAAATCCCACCGGGTGTGGTGGGTCACACCATTGATCCCAGCACTTGGGAGGCAGAGGGAGGCAGATCTCTGTGAGTTCAAGGCCAGCTCAGGCCAGCTAGGACTAAAGGGAGACCCTGTCTCTAAAAGAAAACAAAATCCCATCTGAAAAATCACTGTAGAAGTCTCTAACACAAACAGAATTGAAGAAATTTCATCAGGACACAAGGCCAGTGGTTCTAGGGAGGTGCATTAGTGTTCTAACCACAAACTTGTCAGTTGAAATTTGCTGACAGAGACAGAGGAAGAAAACAGGGATTAAAATCCATATTTTCCCTAAAAATGCCATTTAGCTACATCAAGGCCACACATGATGATGGGGGCTGTATTGAAACAACACTGTTCACATCATCACAACCAGAAAGTGAAGAGAAAAGGAAATGGCCTTTGAAGCCTACTTCATTAGCAGCTCCTTCTTCCATTAGTCTCCACCCTTAAAGTTTTCACCACCTCCAGCAGCAGCACCACTAGCATCGGGTTGGAAAAGCTCCAGATCGGAACTATAATACCATCTCCCTGGATTTCCCTACAATCCTCAGATAAGGATGAGAAAGACCTGCATGTGCACCCACCTGCTTTGAGTTCCAACACTGTCTTGGTTGCAAAACTAGGTACCACACACAAAGTGCCACCCACAAGTATCTAGAAGGAAACACAAACAAGGGTTTCTTTTGAAGCTCTAGGGACAAAAATTGAGTGCTGGTAGCCTTCAAAAGACACTCTTCATGTCATTTGATACATTCTGCTGTCTGCTTTCTTCAGTGCAAACTTTTTTTTTCTGCTTCTCTGCCATGATCACCAAAAGCTATGATCTGTTTCTCAAGTACCTCAAGGCATTCCTACAGATGTCCACTAAAAAAAAAATCTCAAGAAATGCGAACTCCCTCCCTAACATACCAGGACATGTTAACTTCTGTGGCTGGAGGTTGATGAAAGTGAGGGTCTTCATCCCCTTCCTAAGGAACTGGTGCAGGCCTGAGCACAGAGATTCACATTCATGTCACCTTACTCTTCTGTACCTTGTCATCATCTAAGTGCCTGGCCTAGCTTTGCTACAAACATGTAGAAACCGGCCCTGATGGAAACGAAGTTTACTAATGCACTGTAGCCATGGTGAATCAGTTTGAGTATACTCTCAAATGCCTAAAAATAGAACAGCACAGCTAGAATGAGCCAGCCCTCTGAAAATACAAAACTGACAAAATATAAGACTGACACAAGATGAAAAGAAAATCTGCGAAGTCTATGAAAGATACTGATCTTGGGGCTGGAGAGATGGCTCAGTGGTTGACAGGTCTTCTTGAAGAGGACCCAGGTTCAATTCTCAGCACCCACATGGAGGCTAACAACCATTTGTAACTCCAGTTTCAGGGGATCTGACCTCCACACACATTCCACAACACGGGTGCACTTATACACATGCAAGTAATACACTCATACACATAAATAAAAATAAAATACAAAAAGATACTTATCTTTATTTAAAAGAATCTGATAAAGCTAGATATTTAGGAGATAGAGGCAGGAGGAAAATCAAGAGTTCAAGGTTGTCCGTGGCCACACAGTGAGGTCTAGGCCTGAGTTCTTTGTGACACTATTCCTGGGAACATACGAACAAACATCTGCTCACTCCAACTAGGGAACTGATGCCAGACCAAATTAAAAATATCATCAAAGTCCAACTTGGGAAACCAATGAGTTTTATTGAGGTTCCTTACAGGACAGTGGGCAAGGGTGACTTACAGGAAAAGAAATGAGTCAAAGACAGCTTCATCACCAAAGCCTGCCCCAGAATGGGCGAGCACTCATGAAAGCTGTGAACCTACAGCTCACTGCAGAAACTGCAGGCAACTCAAGAGATTGGAGAATAGCTCTTCCAGGAAGCTTAGATGGGCTGAAAGACCATTAATCTGACTGATAGCAGTCCTTCCTGCTGATAGACATTGAGGAGGGAGAGACCTGGTGAACTGCTCAGTTTCAGAGACTTCCTGAAGCCTTTCAGTTGTTTACTAACTGAGTTTAATGAATTTCCCTGCAGGTCTCTTTTACCTCCCAGATATCCTGTGCATCTTAACGGTTTCCTTCCAAGACGGAAGGCTTTATCAGAATGAACTGCTACTAACTGGGTTACATGAGACTCTGCTTCAAAAACAAACAAAAATAATGGAAATAAAATTTAAAAAGAATACGATGGATCTAAGTGAGTTCGTTGGTGATGTCTACCTGTATTTACTTGAGCCTCTTTCCCATGTGTGGTCTGTACTGTAGAGAATGTAGGGGTAAAACTGTTTTCCAGACTCTTGGTAGCCAAGGGATTGGATGTAATTTTCTTTTTATTTCTGTATGTGTATGAATGTACTGTCTGCATGCAAGTCTATGCACCCGTGTCATGCAATGCCGTGGAGGTCAGAAGAGCGTGTCGGATTCCTCCTGGAATTGGAGTTTCAGACGGTTCTCAGCCGCCATGTGGGTGCTGGGGATTGAACCCGGGTCCTTCAGACGGTTCTCAGCCGCCATGTGGGTGCTGGGGATTGAACCCGGGTCCTCTGCAAGAGCGGTCGGCACTCTTAACTGCTAGGCCATTTCTCCAGCCCCTGGATGTAATTTTCATGTGACTAATCAACACATCACAGGTAGTGAGCAGAGATAGTTTAGCAACCCAAGACCCCCATCTACAAGCTGCACACACATACACCCTTCTCCAAAAAAATCAACCAGTCACTTTGCCCTAATAACTCCCCTGTCCCCCCCCCGCCCCCATGCTTCTACAGAGCTCCCTCCCTCATACCTTGCAAAGCTCCCAGAGCACAGATTAAAGCAGGTCAATAAAAGAATAAATATGGAACACAAAATGGATTTGGACTGTTAAGAAACAGGAGTGCCGATGTCCAGAGTGAATTACTTTTCCTCTGGTTGGTTGGTTGGTTGGTTGGTTGGTTGGTTGGTTGGTTGGTTGGTTGGCTGGCTGGCTGGCTGGCTGGTTGGTTGGTTGGTTGGTTGGTTGGTTGGCTGGTTGGTTGGTTGGTTGGTTGGCTCTGTTTGGTCACAGTGGACAGAATGATGCCCTCCCACAGTGAGGAAGCTGATCATTTTTCTTGGTCTACTAATTCAAAGGCTAATCATTTCCAGAAATATCTTCACAGACATACCCCTAAACAATGTTTTATCGACTATCTTGAACATCAATTACCTCAGTCACGTTGACAAGTAAATTTAACATCGCAGTCCTCCAGATGCCCCTACTTTGTACTCTTGTAGCTTCTTTCCCTGCGAAGCCTCAGACCCGGTCCTCCCTGGATGGTACTCTTCATCCTGCCCAAATAATCTACTTGTTCGAAAATCCTAGCCTCAGGGTGTGCTTCTGCCAGGACCTAATGTGAACATGTCTTACTAGAATGTAATCTCTACAAGAGTGTTTGGTTCATAGATGTCAAATGATCTAGAATCCTGCCTGGCTGATCAGCAGCTCTGGAAAAATTATTTTGTTGAACAGATTACTTATGCCTCTCCTGTTGAAAGGATAATTCAACAAATATTTATGGAGAGGCATCTAGAACATCTCTGAAGCAAGAAAGATGGGAGCCCTGTCCGCTGGTGCTGAGAGTCTGGTAGGAGGAGAAAGACGGTGAAATGCAGGTACTGAAGCAGGAACACACAGAAGATGCCCTGAGTTCAGACACGAAGGCAAGAGTCGGAACAGGGGTGGCTTCACCGGCAAGCAGTCTATACTGTTACACAGGGAAGGGCCCTAAACGTGGCTTAATGCTTTGCCATTGAGGTCTTAGAATGCTTGACTGTTTTGAATGAGTCTGCACATTTTCATTTTGCACAGGGAGCTACAAATTATGTATCCTCCCTGTCTGGAATGAGATCTACACGGGGGCCTAAGGGGCTGGGGGGAGGGGTGCGGGGTGAGCATGGAGGCAAAGAACTGGGTCACAGGCTTGGGGTGAAGAGCCTGGAGTATCGGGGGCACAGGGATGCCAGAGAAGGAGGCAGGAGACAGACTGTGAGGGGCCTTGGGAGTCTTCCATGCTCAGGAATTAAGTTTATTCAAAAGGCCAGAACAGAGGTAATGGTAAAGCAGGAGAGTGCAGGGAGCAAGACCGGTAGCAGAAACCAGCTAGAGCCTGCTGTACGTATTCAAGACATAGACTAGGAACTTGGCAGATAGAAACGACAAGAGGTGGAATAATCAGCATCTTGAGTACAGGGGAAATCATGCTAATGTCTGAGTTAACCCAGAACTTTCATACTGAGAGCTCCTCAGGAGAAGGCCCTGGGCCTGGGAATGGTGACCATCAAATGCCAGAAAGACAAGCTTCTGCTGGTATAGCTCTGAGTGAGCTTTCTGCTTGAAACTTAAAATGTTAAAAATGAGTGTGGGGGCAGAGATGGTGGCTCATGCCACTTATCTCACCACTTGGGAAGCTGAAGCAGAAGGGCTGCCGTAAATTTGAGGCCAACAATGACAGTCTACATGTACGTTTGTATGTATGGGTGTGTATACTTATGTATATATAATATATATAAAGAATATAAAGTTATACTTCTTTTTACCTGAAAAAAAAAAAAAATTTGAGGCCAGCTTGGACCACACAAGTGAGTTCCAGGACAGACTGGGGCCAGATAAATCCATTATGGCTGAGTATAAGAGAGCTGGCTTCTTCTCCGATAACGTAGAAGGTTGGTGGGAGATAGGAACTGCTCCCACTCGTTGCCTTGGACATCAATCACCTGCAGTTGCAGCCCCCACCCCCCCAGTATAGCTTGAAGTGTAGCATTCCTAAGCTTATCTCTCCTGAGGCGTGTCCATCCTCTCTGGAGGCAAATGGCACAAGCCATAAGCTTATGGGAGGGAGGGGGTCTATGGTATTCCTGCCATAAAACTTTGCTGTTGCACCACGCAGGTAGGCTTCCCCTCTGTCCCACCCACCTCCTGGTCAAAGTGTTCACCAAAACTGCTATAAGTGCTTATAATCCCTGCAGTAAAAGAGTTTGCTCACTGATGCTGCTCTCGAGCCTTTCTGTGATCCATTTCAGATTCATTGCTGTCTCGGGGACCATCCTCTGTTCCCTCCCGCTTCCCTCCTTGCGCCCCTGTCAGTCGCACCATGCTGGGCATGACTTCCATACCTAGGGTCTCTCGAGGCTAGTGACCCAGGAGGCAGGAACCTCAGGACACAGAGGAAGCCAACGAGCCTGGACTACAGAGTAAGACCCTGTCTCAAACAAAGTGACTGTTGAACCAGACTGTCAGTCAGTGGTGGATGCTGTAGGAATGGAAACCTCCCTAGAACATAGAAAAGAGACGAAGGATGAAGAGGACCTGACTGCCAGTGTTCCCAGCCCAAGGTCAGAGTCCCAGGCCAGAGAACACAGAACCAGAACAGTCAGACTGCTCTCATCTGACGAACTGAAGGGGAAACAGACCTTGCCGGGAAGAAACTGCTTGAGGCCACACGGAGGAACCGGAGCAGTCTGGGATCCTACGCCCTGTCCTGGAGCCCCGACTCTTGGCTTTCTCTTTCTCTTTCTTTCTCTTTCTCTTTCTCTTTTTCTCTGCGGTATTGAGAGGCAGACAACACAAAGTCACAGAATATTTCTGGATATGTTTGACTTTAAGAAATGAAACTCTGGGGCTGCTGCAGAGATGGCTCAGTGGTTAAGAGCACCAACTGCTCTTGCAGAGGACCCAGGTTCAATTCCCAGCACCCACATGGCAGCTAAGAAGTGCCTTTAAGCCAGGCATGGTGGCACACGCCTTTATTTTTTTCTTCTTTCTTCTTTGTTTTATTTCATTTTTTAACCATAAGTAATAAGTTATGAGTACAGGCATCCTTCATGTAAAACCAATTTGCAAGCAGCTATGCCCAAACCCACACACCCCAAGGCTCCCACCATCCAGCTGGAGGGGCTTGTATGTACAATCATGTTGATCAAATAAGTGTCCAGTCTATATTGCTGTAGTTTTACCATTTACCCCAATTGCAGCCCTTACTTTCTATCACACCCCCTCTTCTGCAGATTGTTCCCTAGGCTTAGAAAAGGGGTACAGGTGGGTGAGAAGAAAAACAGTCTACTTTCTCTGGAGATGTTGATTTGGACTCTGATCAGTTCAGGCTGTTTTCCTTTCATGGGTTGACAGTTTGTCCAGGAATAACCTTTCAATCCTACTAATGAAGCACAAGCAATTAGATATACAGGCATTTAAACAGTACTAATTATTATGGTAGGTTACTTTGGTATAGACACAGATATTTGGATGGTATGCTAATCCATGAATTACAGTTTTTCTGTAAAAGATGACAAGGTCTTACTATGGCTTAAAACATCTCCTAACCACTAGAGGATGTAAGCTTGTAGTATCAGCCATGAATTATTCCTCCAACGAGAAATCCCAGCACTTGGGAGGCAAAGGCAGGCAGATCTCTGTGGGTTCAAGGCCAGCCTGGTCTACAGAGTGAGTTCCAGGACAGCTGGGGCTATAGGGAGACCCTGTCTCAAGAAAGACGAAAGAAAGAAAAGAAAGAAAGAAAGAAAGAAAGAAAGAAAGAAAGAAAGAAAGAAAGAAAGAAAGAAAGAAAGAAAGAAAGAAAGAAAAGAAAAGAAACTCTAAATCAAAATGCTTACGTAAGAGGCTCTGAAAGTGTGGCCTTTGGACCAGTGTCAGCATATTCTAGGACTTGGTATTAATAAAATGCAAATCAGTACCCATTCCAATGGGGTTTGGCTATCTGTACTTAATACCTGCTCAAGTTGGAGACCTGTTGCTTTATACGGAAAAGATATTTGTCATCTTAAAAAAGACCTGAGGCTGGTTATTTCAGTTGCTTGCCAACTTTATAGGAGCCGGGGTCGAGTTTGTCTGACCACTCACCCATTCGCAGTGTGTGGGTCTCTACCTTCCGGCTCAGCCCCTCCCAGGCAGGTAGTTTATCCATGGGCAGCTTCACTATGGCTTCCTGGAGCAGAAGAGCAGGCAGCTCCCTCCAGATACCAGCTTTAGTCAACGAGAAAACTGGTCCCGGGTGTTCCTCATGTCACTTTGGGCTGCCCCGACATTTGGGGTCGAACTCTTTCTTTCAAAGTCCTCGCCATGCCTGCTAGTGCCTCATGAATCTGACCTCCATGCCAGCTCTAAGCCAGGATGGCTTTTTATGGCATTTTTCCTTCTCCTCCTGGGGGCAGCTGCTGAGATTTACAGCTTGCCTGGCCTGAGAATTTTTCTTTAAACTCTAATAAGGTTTTCCTAAAGCTTCCATTTGAGTCCATTCTCAAATTGTTTTATGAGTGCAGCTAAGAACTCTGAGAAAGGACTCTGTTTTCCCGTGCGTCAGCTTTAAGGTCCGACCCTGGGCAGGGTTCATCGGAAGCGAGACCAGCTCCTCCCTTCCCCTGTTCTGCCCCCACCCCATCCTCCCCCAGCTTGTCCAGTGCATGGTTCAGTTTAAGTCACATTTGCAAGAATCCCTGTCTTGCGGTCAACTTCTGAGGAGCAGAGCCTAGGACACTCGCATGGTCCCCACCATTTCTTATTACTGGAACCATTGTTTACATGAGCAAAAAATATTTGAGAAGTGACTAGTTGGAGTTGACACAGCTACCAAGAGGCCTGGGTGAGTACTAATACCTGAAACATCAAACCTCTTATCCATGCACCTTCAGAGGAAGAAAGAAACTCCAGCCATGCCTCACAATGAAATCTGTCCCTTTCTTTGTGGTACTTCCCGAACACAGTGAATTCTCTGCAAACACTTGCCCATGAGTGCACCTCTCTCGACAGTGTGTCAACATTTCTGAGCCTCTGCCTAACCTGGTCTCCAAGTGATTATGTTGTGATACTAGTATTGGTTCAATATTACATGTTGGTCACATCCTAAATGCTGAGTTTGGCTATAATTGCAGCAGACAGACCATGATACACTTATTTAATATACCTTGACTTAGGACCTCTCGTACACATTTGCATGTTATTTGCATCTAGTTGATTGGGTGTGGAAAGGAAAAGCCAACAGATGCAGGTCCTGATCTGCCACATTGTTTTCTCATTACATAGAAAAGGAACTTGGAGAGTCCAAGTGTTGCACCTGCTCCGCGATCCGTACTTCAGTCAGGGCTGGACTGATTCAGCGGCTGCACCTACACCTCCAGGGCTTATCTAGGCAGGAGCTGTGCCTCTTTTGTAAACATCCAGTTACCAAAAGATCTATGCTGAGGGTAGTGCCCCCTCTAGGCTCTCCTCCACCGTTACTCTACACTGGGGCTCTACGGAAGGCAACAATGCCTCCAGCATGCCCTGCTGCATTCCCAGAGCCAAGAACATGTTTTTTAGAAGCACTGCTTGCTACAAGAATGAAGGAATGAACAATCGTGCATGATCTAGTTCATCTTCCGAAGCAAGGCTCTTATCCTCTGTGTGTCTTGCTCAACAATTTTCAGTGGCTCCATGGGAACTGCAGGACAAAACTAAGGGTTTTATTCTGGCATTCAGTGCCTTTCATATCTTATTCCAAATTTATGACTAGTAACTACACAAAAACCCTCAGCACTAATCCTGAAACTGAGGCTTGGAGAGATAAATAGGTGAACGATCTGCTTTAGTCAATTTTCCAATTCGTCCCTCTTTCTTGGCTGAGGTCCAGGCCATGGGCCGAATGCCAGAGTACAAAAGGAACGCTTGGAGATGATACATACACCCCGCCAGGAGAACACAGTGGGTAAAAACCAGGCTGATACCTGTAAAGAGGAGTTAGAATTAGACTGACATTGTTTCCTGGCAAGACCCTGGCTACACTTCCCAAATCTTTCCAGGAGGGGGCAGCAACATCTCTGTTTAGAAGTGTCAGAGTGGACCAGCTCTCTAGTGCAGATGTATCTAGGAAAACTGCATGTAGGTAAGTCTTTTATTTGACCACAGAGGAACCTGCACACCTCAGCCTTTCCTCACGCAGCACCCACCTTGCTTTGCGGTTATCTTCCACACCATGCTGTATGGGGAGCCGAGGTGTGGAGGGGCCCAGAGTTTGCTTTCTATTTTGTGTCAGTTACTTCCCATAATAAAAGTAAATATATTCCTTTATCTACTATTATTCTTTAATCCAGCATGGCTTTTCAATATCTCTAAAGAAAACAGAAATTTAAAAAGAGGAAAATGTATGGATAAAAGAGACATGGTTCCGTGAAAAGTAGACTGATGATACTTTCATGTTGAGGTGAGGCGCTGTGCTGGATTTGTAGGGACTCCATGCAGGTTTTCAAAGACTATAATCTGAAAAGGCATTATATGCAAAAACGTGGTTCCAAGTTCAGTGCACATCAAGAATTGTATCCTAAGGACAAAATAAAAGAACTGAATAAAAGTCTGTCTTCTCAACAAAATATTTTCTTAAAAGTTAGGGCCTGGAGAGATGGCCTAGCAGTTAGGAGTGCCAACGCTCTCACAGAGGACCAGGGTTCGATCCCCAGCACCCACATGGGAGAGCCGTCTGAAACTCCAATTCCAGGAGAACTCCAGTTCCAGGGGAATCTGACACCCTCTTCTGACCTCCGTGGCATTGCACGACACGGGTGCACAGACTTGCATGCAGACAGTACATTCATATACATACAGAAATAAATAAAATTAATAAAATAAAAAATTTTTTAAGTTAAAGATTCTATTGTAAAAACTAGTTATTTTATAGTATATTTAATAGCAAAAAATTCAAACCGTTTGTTGATGGTGAGTGTTCTAGTCAGCTTTCTATTATGAGTAAGCCCTGAGCAAAAGCAGCATGGAGAAAAAGGGTTTATTTGGCTTACACTCCATTGAGGGGAGTTAGGGCAGGAGCCTAGGCAGGAACTGAAGCACCAGCCATGGAGGAACGCTGCTTACTGGCTTGCTCCTCTGCTGGCAGGCCAACCAATAGAGGAAATTCCTCAACTGAGCTTCCCTCTTCCTAAAGCCCATCATGACAGTGAGTTTATTAAACAAGGTATGAGAGTGCAATAGATACAACATGCCCTGGGGGGGGGGCATAAGTATTTCTAAAATCAGTTTGTCTCACCAAACTATAGCCAGGCAAACTGAAGAAACTAGAAAATCTATGGAAAGAAGTTCGGAGAGCAGAGCCAGTAATTTTAAATCATGTGCTCTGGTGATGAGAACACACCAGTGCTGCAAGCAGTGCTCAGTTTGCCATTAAAAGCCATAACTAGGGGCTGGAGAGATGGCTCAGCGGTTAAGAGCACTGACTGCTGTTGCAGAGGACCCAGGTTCAATTCCCAGCACCACGTGGCAGCTAAAAATCCATCTTTAGTGCCAGGCATGGTGACTCATGACTTTAATCCCAGCACTCGGGAGGCAGAGACAGGTAGATCTCTGTGAGTTCAAGGACAGCCTGGTCTACAGAGCAAGCTCAGGCCAGCTGGGACTAAAGGAAGACCCTGTCTCAAAAAAAGAAAAGACATAATGTATTAGTCACTTATCTGTTGCCGTAATAAACCACCGTGAGCAAGGGAACTTATAAAAGGAAGAGTTTATTTGAGCTTACGATAGACGGTTCCAGGGAATCAGAGTCCACTGTGGCGGGAAGCATGGTGGCCTGGGCTGGAGCAGCAAGCCGAGGGTCACATCTCGAAATGAGCACAGGAAGCAGAGAGAGACAAGACTGGAGATCACGAGGCTTGTTAAACTCACTAAGCCTGCCCCCAGTGACATACTTCCTCTAGCACGGCCACACCTTCTAAGACCTCCAAGAACAGTGCCACCAACTGGAGACAAAATGTCTGAATACTTAAAGCCTATGGGGGACATTCTCATTCAAACCACCACACATAACTAATTGGGGAGCAGACTGACCAATCAAAACTAAGGGTATATGAAGAAGTGAAGAAGCCTTAATTAAATATAATATATTTAATTAATCATTTAATTATATGATATATATATATATATATATATATATATACATATATATAACATATCCTGCATGGGTGAATGAATGCTGCACTCAGAAGACATAGGGTATTAAATGAAATTTCAGTGCTAGGCACAAGATACCTCCCTATTGGTCAGAGAGACCCACGAGGCACCCAGAATAGTTCTTGGTATAACTATACATGGTAAGGCCTTATTGCTAATGTGGCACATACTTCGGTTGCAAGACATAGAGAACTCACCCTAGAACTGACTGGGAAACTCCTTTCCAGCTAGTTTTCACAATGCCAGAAGGTGCAATGCAGGCGGCTGGGAGAGAAAAGGTATCAGTGGTTTACTCAGCCCTGGACCCTGCAAGCCACAGCATCAACTTCCTGGCATGGGAGCAGCACAGCAGTTACGGGGTAACCAACAGTTTTCTAACTGGATATGAGGCCTGTTCCACAGGAGGAATCTCAAGCTTGGTGCCATAAACCTACTCGAAAGTTCATGACTGGGGCCTGGACATGGTGGGACATGCCTTTAAATTCCAGCACTCACTAGAGAGGCAGAGGCAGAGGCAGGCAGATCTCTGTGAGACTGTGGCCAGCCTGGTCTATACAGTGAGTTCCAGGCCAGCTGGGTCTGTAGGAAGACCTTGTATCAAAACAACAACAAAACAACACCAAGAAGAAACCAAGAAATAAAAGTTTATGACTGGGAGATCATAGGTTGTAGGAGGTTGATTTGCTAAATGCTGTCAATCTGCCTTCAAAATATTTATGTTTATACCCAGCTGCTCGGCTTTGGTGAGAGAACCTTCTTTTTGCCTTGGGTAGTGATTAATGCAGAGACTCGTAACTGAGTGTAAGTAACTGCAAGTGCTCAGCTGTGGTGGGTCATCTGTGTCAACATTCCCACCCAAGGCTCAGGGACTATCACAGAAGAGGGAGAGAACGTAAGAGATGGAGGATGAGGAGGAAAGCTGTGAAATGCTTCCTACTGGACACAACATGGCTGTTGCACATATCAAGTCACTGCAGCTCTGGTTACCTGCACACAACCTGCAGAAGATCAAGCCAGTCAAAATTTCAACATGGGAGGTGGGCATGGTGGTGCAAACCTTTAGTCCCAGTACTTAGGCAGAGATAAGTGGATCTCTGTAAGTTTTATTCCTGCCTGATCTACATAGTGTGTTCCAGGCTTAGTGAGACCCTGTCTGAAAAATAAATAAATAAATAAATAAATAAATAAATAAATAAATATTCCAGCATGGATTGGGAAGGGACCCTCTGGGCCCCACCTGTAGTGGAGGAGCTTTCGGAGTTGGTGGCTGTGAGGGAGTCACTCTCAAGGATATGGTGCCCATACCTCAGTGAATGATCCACCCCCATGTGCGTATGGGCAGCACTAATTGGACTCAGAGGGCTCTTAATAACAAACGAAAAAGGAAGACATAAAGTTGGGAGGATGCTAGAGTAATGTGGAGTGCAAAGGATCAAAACACAGTGTATAAGTGTATGAAATTTTCAAAAAATAAATGAAAATATTTTTTAAAATACATAATTAAAGGTTTATATAAAACAGAAAAAAATGTGTTAAAGTATTTTTCCTTGTTCATTTTCCACATATCTGGTGTAGTTACTGATGGTGCCCCAGTAATGAGTAGGTAAAAGAGAGGGACTTCAACAATTAATAATAAAAATAATTATAATTAATAATAATGCAACTACCATCCAAACTCACATTTAATAAGGCATCCTTACAATTCTGTAATATTCGAAACATTCAAAAATGAATAACATCATGCAAATTATCAAGACTCCATTTCTTAGGGGCCAAGGGATTATTAATCATCACCAAGTCCAGTTCCTTCAAAGTTCTGAGGCTGACTATTGGTGACATCATTTACTTCTTGGAAATGAGAACAAAGAGGTATTAACTGAAGAAGGACACGAGAGCTTCCTCTAGGCAGAGGGAGATGCAGTGATGTCTTGGAGGGATTTATCTTGAAGAGTTTTTAATTCAAATATAAGGATAAGGAGTCCATTTCTGTTTCTGAACGGCCAAGTGATGCCTTGGGAGGCAATGTGGCTGGGCTCGAAGTGAGACAACAGAGCTGAAAGAGGCCTGAACACAGCACATGTAGGGGTGGCACGGACTTGGGGGATGGGACCCAGGAGGATTGGGCTTCTAAGGGTGACAACTGTGTCACAGACATCTGGCACTTATAAGAAAATATTTATTATTTTTATTTTTTGTGTACGGATGTTATTCTCACATGTATGTAAGTACACTTCATGTATGCAGTGCCCATGGAGGCCAGCAGAGAGCATTGGATTCCTCAGAACTGGAGTTACAGGCAGTTGTTAGCCGCCCTGTGAGTGCTGGGAACTGAACTCTGGTCATCTAGAGAACAGCAAGTACTCTTGCTGCTGAACCGCCTCTCCAGTATCTGGCACTTTCAAGGCTTATTTCTGCCTGGGGCTTCTCTGGCTGAGCTTCTGCCTGTCAGAGCAGCTCTGGCCTGCAGGGCTGGCCCTCCTGACACCTTCTCTTTCCGGAGAGAGACTCTAGAAACACACGCCTGCTCCGTACCTTCCAGGCTCATGTACAGCCCTACAGGGTTTGTCTTTTGGGACTTCTAGTTCTAGGCAGCTCCCTTCCCTTGATGCAAATCTCCACCCAGCACATGCTAACTGGAGCAGGGAAGAGGTGTTTTTCCCAGGTCCACACAGTACTTTCATGCATACATGATACATGCTCTGTTTGGGTCATTATGGGGCAAGGAGGTTTGTTATGCAGCTGTAGGAGGAACCTTGCCAGCTGTGCTGTGAGCCTGAGTAAGTGGAGCAGCCTGAGCCTCCATGCCTTCCACTATGGAAGAATGAGAATAAGCACGCACATGAGAAATGCTAACATCCAGAGGGAATGCCATGGACGCCCAGCCAAGGCACCGAAGCCTGAACCCGGGCCCTTCAGCATAAGCAGTCCGAAGGGTCCTGTTCCTTACTCTGGAGCCATCTCGGGACCCAAGCTGTGGGCTGGCTCTAGAAAAGACATAATGGAGTTTGAGGGAAGGGACAGTATCCTGAGGCTTAGCGCTTCCCAGAGCTTGGTCCTGAGTCATCCCAGAGGTGCCCTCAGAGCCCGGCCCAGGTCCTACCTTAGCCCTGTGGGGGCTTGACTGCTTTCCCTGTGGGAATGGCCACTTAGGGTTCAGCTGAACCCTGGATTAGATTACATCACCAGGACTTGGGGGGTTGGGACCCGCAAACACTGTCTTCACCCTTTCCTCAGCTTCCTCCTTTCCCACTGAACTCCCCGGGAACCCTGCCTACGCCCTCCTTTAGTCAGTTGAAGGGCTGCACTACTGAGCATCTAGCCTGAGCAGGACCCTCGCCCAGGCCAAGTCTTAGCTTCCTTTTCTGCGAAGGGGAACAAAGCTCTGGCAGGATTGGAGAATACCACTCTCACCATACCTGGCCTTTCCAGTAGGTTCTGGAAGGCAGATGGTGGGGAGCACAGCATGCAAACATCCATAGCTTTACTTCTGAGCCTTCTGGAAACTCTGCCAGCTCTCTAGCACCCAGGCAGGGCCGAGCTGGGCTGATGATGTGGGCCACTCACAGTAAGTGATGGCAGCTGTTGCCAGGCAACAGGCTTCAACTCAGGCCCGGGGCTTCAAGGTCAACCACCCACTCATGCCTGCTATTTCTGGGGTGTGGGGGCTGCCAGTGCCCTCCTGGATTTGTTGCTTGGATTAAGGCTGGTGGGAGGGGAGTGCAGGATGTATCAATTGCCCAAATCCCTGGGGAAGCACATCTTTCAGAGGCTGGGATGAAGGACTCCTGGACTCTCACCAGCTTTGGCACCCAGAGAAAGGAGGGGGTCAAAGACACAGAGCAAGTCTGGAGCAGGCACTGGAGGGCCCAGGCTTATTTCCTAATTCCCATCCACATTGGAGTCATGATGCAGACAATTCAGAGAGGTCAACTGATGGACACGGCAAGTGCGGGGCAGAGCTAGGGCTCGATTGTCAACCCAGGACCACAGAGGTCAAATGATGGACACGGCAAGTGCGGGGCAGAGCTAGGGCTCGACTGTCAACTCAGGACCACAGAGGTCAAATGATGGACACGGCAAGTGCGGGGCAGAGCTAGGACTCCCAGGAGAAGTGAGGCCCACGTGGGACTCTAGTGCTCCTCCTCCACTTTCAGCCCTTATATTTGAATTAGGAAAGCTGCCCCCCCCACCAAGTACCTTAACTGCATCAATGTAAACACAGAGACTCACAAGGGTGGGACTCCAGGGCAAGACAGAGCTAGAACAAGAAGCCTGACTCCTTGCTCCTAGAGGGGTCCCATGCTGCTCTTGCCCCAGGCTGAGGGGATGGCGAATTCAGCAGGGTTATCTAGGCATGCCAGCTCCTGAATAGGGGCTTCGAAAGCCAGTGTGAATGAATGGCTCCTTTTATCTGCAGCATCAAGATTTTCTTTCATCTCCATTGCATGAGTGGAATAGCCTCCTGTCTTCTCGCCACCGCCCACCGAAGCATTCAGACTTACTGATATGCTCTTCACTGCCAGCTTCCTCCCAACTAGAAGGGTAATTTCCGGGGCCAGGTCCACGTTGCTGGCAGCAGTGCCCCCCTCCCCCCCAACCAAGCTTAGCACTCAGCAGGTGCTTCAGTACAGGAAAGAGGCGGTGACGTTTCATGACCTCCCCAGCAGGAACATTTGTCACTTTTAGTTGTCCAGTATCCACCTTCCCTTCCCTTTCCTAACAGCACCCTGAGAAATCCCACACTGCATGGAGTCTTAGTGACCTGATGAGTGCCCCCAGCTTAAATTCTGCTGTTTTCCTTCTCACCTCAGATAATAATAGTAAAATGATGAACAAGCATCTGGTGAGCACTTTCCAAGAGTACCAAACATATGCTTCACTTAATCTTTGTACTGCACTCATATATGGGTGTAGCTCTAGCCAGTTGGTGACTGGCAGACTCAGGGGTGGAGTGGGATTTGAACTGGGATGGGCCTAGAGACTTCTTGCGTTGTCACCAGATTAGGTAGGGCCCTGACATGTTAGCAGCTACTCTGATTCTAACCCTGCCTCGCCAGTCTTCCTTGTACCCACAGTCACCCAGCAAATTCTCCGTTGACCCAAGTACCCATGTACCCAATATTTACAAGAAAGAGAGATGATGTATCAACTAGTTATTTCTATGAACAAAACAACCCCAATAGTTGGTTAAAATATCAAACAATTTCCAAGAGCTCTGGTGCTCTGGAAAAAGTTCTGCCTTTAATACCAGCACTTGGAAGACAGAGGCAGGCATATCTCTGTGAGTTCAAGGCCATCCTGGTCTACAGAGTGAGCCTGGACTACTGAGCGAGCTCCAGGCCAGCTAGGACTAAAGGGAGACCCTGTCTCAAAAATACCAAGGGGAAAAAAAAAAAAGAAGTTCTTGTCTACACCTGCTTACCTGAAACTGGCTGGTTTAGGATAGCCACATCTATGATTTAGAACACCTGGGATGGCCCTCCGGGTCTCTGCCCCTTCTAAAGGCCAGGCTCACATTTCTGCACTATGCTCCGAGTTCTAAAGTGCATCCATTGCTAAGCCTCTGCTATAACACTGCATTGTCATCATTGGTCAGAACTGGTCAAAGCAGGTAACAGGTGAGAAAACGCCACCAAAGGGCACAGATGAAGAACACGAGTGTCCGTCGTCACCATCTGCCGTGGCAGAGATTCGGAGGTGGGAGCTGCAATGAGCACTCAGCACCGCTCGGAGAACCAGGGTGCACAGTGGGAAAATGACTCTGAGGTAGAGGCAAACCTTGCCAAACAAATTTCTAACCTCTAAAGACTGGGCTCAGTTTTTCTCTGTGATGTAAAACAAGCTGATTCAATCATCTCTCTTGCAATGAGGAAAATTCAATAGTGAAACATTTGTTGGGCAAAATAAACCAGTCCTGTTTCCTGTGTGGAGTGCTGACCTGGGAATAATTCCCCTCGTGCATAGAAAAATAAGACAAGGACCTGAAAGCATTTTCCAAAGCCCAGAAAGGTTACCTTCTTTAAAAAAAAAAATCAATTACATATTCCCACTTCAGAGAAAACGTTTCACAGATGCATTTACATTCTAAGGAGAATTCAATACTCGAGGCTGAAATCTCCCTGAAAATTCTTTTTGGAAAGAAGTCAGGCGGAAGGCCCAGTCACTCCTACTTCAACTACCAACATTTTAACAGTGCTCATTTCAATAATGAACTGGGATATTTTTTCATCGGGAAGAATACGCAAATCATAAATAAGGTTTCCTCTCTCAGTTTCCTGCCCACCCCCGACCCTAAACATACACATAAAAGAAGATTCCGTTCCTCTGGGTCTGCCCCACCGGGACCAGGCTCAGTCTCTATTCTGCTACTCACTGTGCAAAGCTGGCTATGATTCCTCCACTCTGGCCTTGGTCTCCTCACCTGTAGCACAGAAGTTGTCATGCTATTTCATAGAGTGTCCTAATGGGAGCTTGCAAAAGGCGGTGATTTGCACAAAAGCAAGGAAGAACAGCTGGCCTGTGGAGTAGTGCTCTATGCACCTCGGGGCCCCAGCCTGCCCACATTGTCCTGGCCAGTGGGCAGCGAAGTAAAAACTAGGCTCTAGAGTGGGAAAGCCCACGTTTAAATGCCAGCTCTGCCATCCGTCTGCTGGCCAGTTTGGGGTAGGTCAATCTATACCTTGGTAGATTCAGGTGAGGATGCATGTGGACAAAGGGTTTGGTTTCACAGGCCCTGCACTGGGCAAAGCTAACAATGTCGGGCATCCCCTTTCATCAGGGCAATGCTGCGTGCCTCTAAAAGGAATGGTCGGGGATGCTGCTAGAGACAGAGTGAGCCTGGCCACAGCCCATTTGGGAGTGATGGCATGCCAGGCTGAGAGGGTAGTGCCTAGGCCACATTATTCCCAGTCATTCAGCCTCAGCTTCTCTGGTTTAAAATGATGCCAGTGATGTGCAGTGTCAGGGATGTTGTGATACATCTGGTATGGAAGAGCACAGCCCGGGACAGGCAGTGCTGGTCCTGTTCCTTATACACAGCCCAGGACAGGCACTGCTGGTCCTGTTCCTTATACACAGCCCGGGAGAGGCAGTGCTGGTCCTGCTCCTTATACACAGCCCGGGAGAGGCAGTGCTGGTCCTGCTCCTTATACACAGCCCAGGACAGGCAGTGCTGGTGCTGCTCCTTATACACAGCCCAGGAGAGGCAGTGCTGGTCCTGTTCCTTATACACACCCCGGGACAGGCAGTGCTGGTCCTGCTCCTTATGCACAGCCGGGGAGAGGCAGTGCTGGTCCTGCTCCTTACACACAGCCCGGGACAGGCAGTGCTGATCCTGCTCCTTACACACAGCCTGGGAGAGGCAGTGCTGATCCTGCTCCTTATACACAGCCTGGGAGAGGCACTGCTGGTCCTGTTCCTTATACACAGCTTGGGAGAGGGAGTGCTCGTCCTGCTCCTTATACACAGCCCGGGAGAGGCAGTGCTCGTCCTGCTCCTTATACACACCCCGGGAGAGGCAGTGCTGGTCCTGCTCCTTACACACAGCCCGGGACAGGCAGTGCTGGTCCTGTTCCTTATACACAGCCCAGGAGAGGCAGTGCTGGTCCTGCTCCTTACACACAGCCTGGGAGAGGCAGTGCTGGTCCTGCTCCTTATACACAGCCCAGGACAGGCAGTGCTGGTCCTGCTCCTTATGCACAGCCTGGGAGAGGCAGTGCTGGTCCTGCTCCTTACACACAGCCCGGGACAGGCAGTGCTGGTCCTGCTCCTTACACACAGCCTGGGAGAGGCAGTGCTGGTCCTGCTCCTTCTCCACAGCCGTCCTGCCGGCACGTCTGCTGACTCCACTCTCACAGCTCAGCAGCCTCTGGCTACTTCTTACTGCTCTCTCCCCACCATCTTGACATAGTAGCCTCCCGAGGCTGCTATGCTGACGCTCGCCCCTCATCCCACCTCTTTCCCAACTTCTTACTCAAATCCACTTCGAGCATAGAAGCCGGCTTTGAAAATACAAGCTAGATCCAGTCAGTCTACTAAAACCTTCCTGAGTTTCACCAATTACCTGGAAGAAAAGTCAGACATTTGGGGCTGGAGAGATAGCCTAGCGGTTAAGAGCACCGACTGCTCTTGCAGAGGACTGGGGTTCGATCCCCAGCACTCACATGGTAGCTAAGAACCGTAGTTAACTCCAATTCCAGGAGAACTCCAGTTCCAGGGGAATCAGACACCCTCTTCTGACCTCCATGGCATTGCACGGCATGGGTGCACAGACCTGCATGCAGACAGTACATTCATATACATAAAAAAAGAAAAGTCAGACATTTACAATGGGCTATCAGGCCTCTGTTCCCCTTCTCTGTTCCACCGCCTTGGCCTCAGGCCCATCCATACCTTCTAGTCCAGGCCTTTCATTTCCTTTTCTGTGACTCTAGTAGCTGTAGTCAGGCCTCTCCTCAAACATCATAACTGCATGCAGACAAGCCACCCTGACCCAGATTCTCCTTGTCCCATGAACTTGACTTCTCAGTCTTAGAGTGTTACTACCTCAGGGTCACTTTTGTTTATTTACTTTTATCTCCCCACAGGTGCCAACAGACCAGAAATTTGAGGAATGAGTAATTCTGACCTAGCATATGACCTCGGGCTCTAACAACGGGCTCTAGCTATTGACCTTTGAGAAAGAGCAAGACTTCCCCATAGCTTTGTGAGGTCAGTATGACTTGCTGGTAGACAGAGGACAGGGCCCCTGAGACACTGTGGGTCAGAAGAGACCTGAAGATGGGGTGATGCAGCTCAGGCCACGAACCCAGTCCAGAAAAAGGCCAGCAGGCCTATAAGCAGTGGCCCACCGCAGTGCCAAAAGCCCGAGGCATGCGCAGGTAGGCAGGCAGGCAGGACTTGGCCGCTTAGGGTCACCAGCATCCAGGTGGGGAGCCAAGGCCCCCAGCTACAGCATTAGAGACACGTCAAAGCCCACGCTCCTACGCCCGAACCTCAATCTCCACAGGCTTTTTTCAGAGCCAGTAGGCAGGCTGAATGGGTGCTAGACTCTGTCAGGGCAATTAGGGAACACAAAGCTGAAGGGTTGGCAGCCCAGAATGTGGCCTGGAGAAGTTTCTCTGGGCAAACACAGAATAAAGGGCCTGACTGCACCTCTTACCCCTGCCCAGTGCCAGGTTATGTAATGTGTTGATGCTGCAAGTGGTGTCCACCCATCCATCCCTCTGTAAGCTCTGCCTACACCCCAGGAAATGAGGCTCAGAAGGATGACCCAGATGGCTGGATGCTTCAGCAAGAGAGACATGTGACATCAGAGAACAGATGGGAAGGCAAGTGTGGCCGTGCCCCCTACACACACACACACACACACACACACACACACACACACACACACCACTGTCTAAATGAAGGCAGAAATCCACTTTGAGTCACTCACCCAAGTACTCTTTATTATGCCCTACTAAGTACACATGAAAAGCCGAGAATAAGACAGAAATGAGTGTCCCTGAGGACACTGGCATCTAGTGTGTCGGACTTCTGAGATGCAGGTGGTACACTGGATGGTGATGTATGGTGCAGAGAAAAACGGAGGTGAAGCCAGGCCAGAGACCAAACTAGAAGGTCTGGGCTAGCAGACACAGGGAAGGGGCAGGGAGCATTTCAGAAGCAGGAATACGTGCAGAAGGCCCAGGGCCAATACTGTATGCCTCAAATTTTCAGCGCTGGTAGAGGAGGCATACAGGAACGGGTAGCAGGTGATGGTGGACAAATGACCTTGCTTACAAGGTCAGGACAAGTGACACCAAAGAACAGATGAGAAAGCAAGTGTGGCCCTGTGCATAGGCACAGTGCAGCATTTGTCTCAGCTAGACAGCTGGGGACTCCCCTACCTCTAGAGTTCATAGTGGGGAGTCACAGGAGATGTGTCACCACCGCACGAGTTACTGCCGTATACGCCCCCTCCACTGTACCCCTCTTGTATATGCCCCCTCCACTGTACCCCTCTCGTATACGCTCCCTCCACCACTGTACCCCTCTTATATACGCCCCCTCCACTGTACCCCTCTTATATACTCCCCCTCCACTGTACCCCTCTCGTATATGCCCCCCTCCACCACTGTACCCCTCTTATATACGCGCCCTCCACTGTACCCCTCTTATATACGCGCCCTCCACTGTACCCCTCTTATATACGCGCCCTCCACTGTACCCCTCTTATATACGCGCCCTCCACTGTACCCCTCTTATATACGCGCCCTCCACTGTACCCCTCTTATATACTCCCCCTCCACTGTACCCCTCTCATATACGCCCCCTCCACTGTACCCCTCTTGTATACGCCCCCCTCCACTGTACCCCTCTCATATACGCCCCCTCCACTGTACCCCTCTTATATACGCCCCCCTCCACTGTACCCCTCTCGTATACGCCCCCTCCACTGTACCCCTCTCATATACGCCCCCTCCACTGTACCCCTCTTATATACGCCCCCCTCCACTGTACCCCTCTCATATACGCCCCCTCCACTGTACCCCTCTCATATACGCCCCCTCCACTGTACCCCTCTCGTATACACCCCCCTCTACTGTACCCCTCTCGTATACGCCCCCTCCATTGTACCCCTCTCAGGCCGCTACTCCAGGCCATCTAGAAGGGAGAAGGCAGGAGGAAAGCACTCAGGAGGAGAAACCCTTCTGCTCTCCCTGGCACAGGCACCACAGCCAGGCAGGCTGGGAGAGGCTAACAGGCTGGGAGGGGCCCGGGTACCACCTGCTGCCCAGAGGTCAAAGCCCTAAATGCAACCTCCGACCTTGAAGAGGCTCCCGGGGATCCGTCATTTCGGTTCCCCACCCAACCTTTTATCTCTGTCCTCTCATATCAGCAGAGAAGGTAGAAGAATCCCACAATGGAGACTCACTCACTCTCTGCCAACTCCTGAACTGAGCATGTGGCCACATGTGCTCCCTTTTCTCTCTCCCTGATGATGGATTGATGGATGGGTAAGAGACAAATTAGAGACAAACACTGAGTACTACGTATGTATATATCCTATACCTTAGGATGCTTCACACCAAAACAGTGCATCTATCCAGCCAAACAAGGGTCACTCCTATACAGCCATCAACATGTTTACCTCACCACAAACTATCCTCACACAGCCCTTAGTCTTACAGTTTTTATTTATTTATTTATTTATTGATTGATTGATTGGTGTGATTGATTGATTGGATTTTTGAGACAAGGGTCTGCCTCATAGTCCCAGCGGTCCGGGAACTCACGCTGTAGACCAGGCTGGCCCTTGAACGCACAGAGATCCACTTGCCTCTCTGCCTCCGAGTGCTGGGATTAAAGGTGTGCAACACCACACACAGCCCACAGTTTATGTGTATAGCTTTCAATCTAGGTGATTTTTTACAATGCCAAAAAACCCTCCAAGGAAGAGAGTGTTCATTTGGCTGTTAAGTTCTAGCAGTGTCTGACCTATGACCTTCGGTCTGGGCTGGACCACCCTTTCCACCTTTATTTCTTTCGTGAAATTGACATTTCAAAGAGAGACAACCCAGTTGTCTTGTAGAATATCTGTCAATTTGGAGATAGCTCACTGTTTCCTCATGACTGGATTCTTTCTAAATATTACAGGCAGCACTGTCAAAGAGGTGGGGCTACATCCTTCCCCCCCGTGTTACATAAGGAGATACCACTCCAGGTCGTCCTACCATCATTGATACTAACAGCAATCATTTGATTAAAGTGCTTCCATTGTGAAGTTGATCCCTTTTGTAAACAATAAATTCATCTCTGTAATGGACTATATTTGAGAACTGAATATTATACTGTTCTATCTGAGTTTTACAAAGTGATTTTGACAGCTGTTGATAACTTGCTTGAATCAATTATTGCATTGGTGGCTGCGAAACAGATTTTTTCCCTATTCTTTCCCTGCTTAAGATAGATTTATATACATATACATGGGGTGTGGGGGTCTGCTGTGGATAGTCTGTTCTGATGATCTATCTTTATGCCAATACCATTTCAGTTCTGGCTTCATAATACTTTTTGAAATCAGGTAGCATTGGTCCTCTAACTCTGGTCTTTTATAGACTAGCTTTAGATATTTTAGGTCCTTATATTTCCAAATGAGTTTTAAAATCAGCATGTAAGATTCTTAAAAAAAAAAAAAAAAAGATTTGCCTGGTGTGGTGGCATACACCTTTAATCCCAGCACTCGGGAGGCAGAGGCAGGCAGATCTCTGTGAGTTCAAGGCCAGCCCGGTCTACAGAGTGAGCTCCAGGCCAGCTGGGACTAAAGGGAGACCCTGTCTCAAAAAGACCAGAAAAAAAAAAAAAGAGAGATTGATTGATATAGCATTGAACTCATAGTCAATCTGGTGAGAACTGTCATCTTAAGAAAACTGAGGGTTGGGGGCTGGAGAGATGCCTAAGCGGGTTAAGAGCGCCGATCACTCTTTACAGAGGACCTGGGTTCGATCCCAGCACCCACTGGTGGCCGAGAACTGTCCTGAAAACTCCAATTCCAGGAGAACTCCAGTTCCAGGGAATCCGAGACCCTCGTCTGACCTCCGCGGCAACGGCACAACACACGGGTGCACAGACTTGCATGCAGACAGTAAACTCAATACACGTACAGAAAATTAAATTAAAAAAAAAAAGAAAAACTGAGGGGTGTTTTTTAACTCATAAACAGAGGTCAGTTGAGTCTCATTATTTGTGCAGTTATGTTCTATAGCCTCCATGAACACTGAATTAGCAAATACTTGGGAAATACATGGCTACAGTCCTATGAGCCCTGCTAACAATATTCTCACGAACTGACCAGTGCTCCCATGTGTTTTTCTGCTTGAAGGCACCTTATGTAATATCTATTGGTGATTCAGTCACATTGAATTAACAAACAACAGTACCATAATACATGCTTGAACAAAGCTTATATAACACATCTTTTCTCGTAAGGTTCATTTCAGCCTCCTGGTACACAGACCAGCCATGCAGTATTTCAGTACAATGCTTAGGATCATTTAAAAATCATTCATAAATGGGGCTGGTGAGATTGCTCAGCTGTTAAGTGCACTGGCTGCTCTTGCAGAGGACCTGGGTTTGATTCCCAGCCCCCACATGGCAACTAACCACTGTCTGCAACTCCAGTTCTAGGGGATCTGACACCCTCTTTGACCTCTGCAGGCACTGCACAACATGGGTATGCTTATACACATGCAGACAAGCTTGTTAACACAAAAAATAATTATTTAATTTATTTATTATTTAGTTATTTAGTATTTTGTCCTTTTCAGACAAGGTCGCCCTGTAAGCCCCAGCTGTTCTGGAAGTCACTGTGTAGCCAGGCTGGCCTTGAACTCACAAAAGATCCACCGCCTCTGCCTCCCAAATGCTAGGAATTAAAGGCGTGAACCACCACGCCCAGCGAGACAGCTATATTTAAAAGGAGACACTATCTTTAAAACCGTGAGTTGGGGCCTTGGGGTGAAGAAATGGCTCAATTCGGGGCCGGCGTGGTGGCGCACGCCTTTAAAAGCCCCAGCACTAGCGGAGGCTGAGGCAGGCAGATCTTTGTGAGTTCAAGGCCAGCCGTCTACAGAGTGAGTTCCAGACAGCTGGGACTACAGGGAGACCTGTCTTTGACAGAAACAAAAAAAAAAAAAAAGCACAAACAGGCAAAATGCAGGGTGTGGTGCTAAAGTGTGTTTACAGCATGAGAGATAAAGAGAGTTACTGGCTAGACATTAGTTGAGAATGTATGCACCAAGTTACTCAACTGTTTCACTGCTCTGGGCATGTCTATAAATGGCCACAAAAGTGCCACAATTATAGATGTGGGGATACAAATAAACATAAGTAAGTAGAGGGATTCATAACCCATTGATAGTGAGGATTAACTTACATTTCTTCTGTTATTTAGGTTTCTTTAATAGTTATTTTATGTATGATTTATTTATCAATTTATTTATATTCATTTATTTAGTCTTTTTCGAGACAAACGGTCTCCTTGTAGCCCCAGCTGTCCCTGGACTCCCTCTGTTGACCAGCGGCCCTTGACCTCACAAAGATCTGCCTGCCCTCTGCCTCCTGAGTGCTTAGGATGAAAGACGTGCGCCACCACACCCAACTGCTTAATAGGTTTTTTTTATAGTTTAATAGTGTTTTATAGTGTTCACTGCGTAAAGTTTTGTTATCCTTTCCCAGATTCATTCATAAACAGGGCATATATTATATATATATATATATATATATGATTTTTTTTTTTTTTTTTTTTGAGACAAGGGGTCTCGCCTGTAGGCCCTAGCTGTCCTGGAGCTCACTCTATAGACCAGGATGGCCTTGAACTCACAGAGATCCGCCTGCCTCTGCCTCCCAAGTGCTAGGATTAAAGCATGCACCACCACGCCTAGCATGTTTTGTTATTTTTATTTTATGTGTATGAATATATTGCATGTGTGTAAGTATACCCATGTCATGCAATGCTTGCAGCAGTCAGATGCCAGATCCCTTAGAACTGAAGTTATAGACAGTAGTTAGCTGCCCTGAGGGTGCTGGGAACTGGACCCAGATCCTCTGTGAGAGCAGCCCATGCTCTTAACCACTGAGCAATCTCTCCAGCACACCCCCACCCCATTTTTTTGAAAGTAGAGTCTCCCTGTAGCTCCAGCTAGCCTTGAACTTGCTAGGTAGACCAGGCTACCCTGGACCTCACAGAGACCCAGCTGCCTCAGCCTCCCTAGTGTGGCACTGCACCTGGCTATATTTTTATAATATTTTAATAATATATTCTATTTTAAATGGCATCTTCTTCTAATATTTAAATTCCCAATTAGTTTCTTCTTGCAGATGGACAAATGATTATTGCATATTAATCTGTAGGAATGACTTTTATAAATGGACAATATCTGGACTAATGACTTTAATTAACCCCAGCAAAACCCTGTGCTTTTATCTTGTGACCTGGGCATCTAATCTTGTTTCCTGGAAACCTGAATTTGGTTCTCTACCCAAAAAGACAATGAATGAATGTGGTATCCCTGAGAACTGACATATCAAAACACTGAAGCCAATCAGTTCCATCTCTGTAGCACACAGTGGAGACTGGGAAGGGCATGTGACCTTGAGTGAATGAGATATTCTAGAACTAGGGATGAAAAAGCTGGATGGGGGTTGGAGACATGGCTCAGCAGTTAAGAACACTGGCTGTTCTTGTAGAGGACCAGGGTTCAAATCCCAGCACCCACATGACGGCCAACAACTGTCCCTAACACCAGTTCCAGGGAATGTGACACCCTCTTCTGTCCTCCACGGCATTGCACAACATGGGTGCATCTACGTACATGAAGGCACAACTCATGCACATAAAATAAAAATAAATAATTTTAAAAGAAAAGGCTGGGTGGTCTGTTAAGATTAGGGTGTATTACCCAATTGAAGTTGGAGAAACCATTTTGAATAAAATCATGGGTGGGGCCAGGGTCAAGGACACAGTTCCAGGAATGGCATTCCATCAAGGTAGCTCCGCTTCCTGTGCCTGCTTGAAGATATGGGCACTCCAGTTTCTACTCCTGCTACCTGTGCCGCCAGGCTTCCCCACCATGGTGGACTCTATCCCCTTTGGAACTGCAAGCTAAATAAACTCTTCCTTCCAGAAAAAAGAAAAGTTTCATCAGCACATGTCCAGGAGACAGACAGTTTTGATAGACGTGTAGGGGAAGGCATATCATCTGAGTTGCAAAGGACCGGGGTTCGATCCCCAGCACCCACATGGCGGCTGAGAACCGTCTGTAGCTCCAATTCCAGGAGAACTCCAGTTCCAGGAGAACTCTAGTTCCAGGGGAATCCGACACCCTCTTCTGACCTCTGAGAAATTGCATGACACGGGTGCACAGACCTGCATGCAGACAGTACATTCATGCACATAGAAAATAAATAAATAAAAATTAAATAAACCAAAAAACTAAGAATTAATTAACAGCACATATACTAAAATTGGAACGATACAGAGAAGATTAGCATGGCCCCTGTGCAAGGATGACACGCAAATTCGTGACGCGTTCCATATAAAAAATAAAAATAAAAAAAATAAAAAATAAAGAATTAATTAAATGGGCTGGAGAGATGGCCTAGCGGTGGAGAGTGCCAACTGCTCTTGCAGAGCACCCACATGGCAGCTGAGAACCAACCATCTTTGACTCCAGTGACCTCCGCGGCATTGCACAACACGGGTGCACAGATCTGCATGCATTCATACACATAAAAAATAAATACAATTAAAAAAATAAAGTTTTTTTAAAAAAAGAATTAATTAAACTAAATTTAAGAATTAGGGTGCACAGACCTGCATGCAGACAGTACATTCATACACATAAAAAATAAATAAAAAATTTTTAAAGTTGTTTTTTTAAAAAAAAGAATTAAACTAAATTTAAGAATTAGGGTGTATTCAGGTGATTATAATGCTAGCATAGTAACACTGCATTACTTTATATCCAGAAAACTTTCTAAATTCAATTCTAGTAGCTTTTTGTAGATTCCATGAGATTTATTACATAGAGAATTGTGTTAACTCCAAATATATGTAATTTGGGGGCTGAAGAGATGGCTCAGTGGTTAAGAGTGCCGACTGCTCTTGCAGAGGACACAGGTTCGATTCCCAGCACCCACATGGCAGCTAAGAATTGTCTTTAACTCCTGTTCCAGGGGAATCTGATGCCCTCTTCTGACCTCCATAGCATTGCACAACACGGGTGCACCAACCTACATGCAGACAGTACATCATACACATAAAAAAAAAAACCCAAATATATGTAGCTTTGATTCTTTCTAACTTCATGCCTTTTATTTCTTTAAAACTCCAGTATGAGGTTGGATGGGAAGAATGCACTCATTTCCAGATGCCAAAGCCAAAGTGTTCAGCCTTTCATAATGTCATTAAACATGAGGTTAGTTGTACTCTCTTTGCAAATGCCTAAGGAAGGACAAACTTAGAGGGGGTTCAGTTAGTAGAAAAGTTGGGTGGCTTAGTAAGGTGGAGCTAGCTAAAAGCTGCGAAGTAATCAATAAGCAGCTTTCCACAGAGCATGACAGGGGCTTCCAGCCTTCAGCTGCCCGCATCACAGGCATTCAGGAGAAATCCAAGCATAAGTGGAGAAGGAGGTCTTCAGATGACCCAAGCCACACATGGCTTCATAAAATCACACTGTTACTATGTGAAGCTCTAGTCCATAGGCAGATGTGTGCAGGTCAAAGGGAGACATTGGTTTCAGGAGAGCTATACAGTGGAGGTATGGTGACTCAAGCCACAAGAGGCTGACACGGGAGGATTACTGTGAGTTCCAGCCCAGCGGCCTGGGATACAAAGTAAGACTACATCAAAAACGAAAAAGAAAAGAAAACAAAAAATACCCACCAAGAAACTTCAGGCTTCCAGGTAAGGCTAGAATTTGCCTCTGTGTGACCCAGTGAAGGAAAACTGTTAAGATAAAACAGACTCTGTTTCACAGAGAGAAAGAGGAAGAGCTTTAGAAATTCTCTGTGATAAAACAGCTGAAAAGAAGAGAAACAGAGGGTGACAGTGGAGAAAGAGGGAAGCCAAGCCAAGCAAGCTCCAGCTGCACAGCTCCCCAGGGAATGAGGGCAAGCAGAGGCCTCATCCAAGTGGTGATGGGATCGAGCCCTCGAGAGGAGGCCACTCATTAGATTACCATAAAACCAACAGATGGGCAAATTGCAATCCAGACACATAAGAAACATGAAAAGCAAGGCAACATGATTTGCTCCTCAACAACAGACCTCGAAGATGCTGGAGTGGGTAAAAGGCCAGATGAAGATCTCAAAAGCTTAAGAGTAAAAATGATCAGTGGAGTTATGGCTGGTTGTTAGGCACCATGTGGGTGCTGTGAATAGAAGAACCTGGGTCCTCTGCGAGAGCAGCAGGTGCTCTTATCTCCTGAGCCATCTCTCGAGCTCCAAAAAGCTATCTTTCTTAGCACTTGTACAATCACTATTTTGTTTTAATATTTACTTATTTTATTCTATGCGTATGAGTGTTTCCCAGTATGTGCTTCATATGGGTCCTTGGTGCCCACACAGGCTAGAGAAGGGCGCTGGATCCCCTGAAACTGGAGATACAGACGTGAACATCATGTGGATGTGAGGAATGAAATTCAATTCCTCTGCAAGGCCAGCAACTTCTCTTTCCAGCTGAGCCATCTCTCCAGTCCCGCAGATGTATGTTTATGAGTGTTTGGTCTGCATGTGCACTTTGTATGCTTGGTATCTGTGGAGGCTAGAATAGGGTATCAGATCCCCTGGAACTGGAGTTACAGGTGGCTGTTAGCTGCTATATTGGTAAGACAAACCTGGGTCCTCTACAAGAGCAACAAGTTCTCTTCACCACTGAGCTATCTCTCCAGCCCCACAGCTATCTTTTAAAATCAAAGAACTGGCCAGGTGTAGTAGTATGCACCTTTAATTCTAGTACTCAGGTGGCAGGGGCAGGTGGTTCTCTGTGAGTCTGAGGCCAGGTTGGTCTACATAGGGAATTTCAGGCCAGCCAGGGCTACATGGTAAGAACCTGTTTCAAAACAAACAAAAAGTAAAGAACTAAGAATATCTTAAAGACAAATACAAACTAAGGCAGTTCATGGCCACCAAGTTAGCTACAGGAGATAGTAAAGGAACAAAATACACAGAGTAAAAGACAGTCTCAATAATGAGGGGAAAGAAAAGAATATTTGAACAACGGAGAGCTAAAATGGATTCTGTCATGTCCAATACAATAAATGAGAAAATCCCAAACCAACAGAGGGCAAAGAAAAGAACAAATAATTCAGTTATCCAGAAAAACAAGCAAGCAAACAAAAACACTAACATAGAGGAATTGGCAAACCTTGCTCATTAACAAGCTTAAATGTAAATGGCCTCAATTCACCAATTAAAAAAAAAAACACAGACTTGTTTCTCTAAGAAACACACTTACTGGCAAAGACACCCACTAACTGAGAGTCAAAGGACAGAAGTACATTTTTCAAGTAAATGTAAGCCAAACTGGCATAGCTCTTATCATATTTGATAAAGTAGATTTCAAATAACAATTAGTCCCCCCAAAATAAGACCATTGTATATTAATCAAAGGAAAAATCTTCTATAAGATATAACAATTATAATTATTTATTCTTTGAATACCAGTCCTCCTAATTTCTTTTAAAATATTTTATTTATTATTTTTATTTTATGTGTATGAGTCCATTGCCTATATCTAAGTGCGCCCATGTTGTGCAATACCTGCAAAGGTCAGAAGAGGGCATTAGATCCCCTGGAACTGGAGTTACCAATGGTTGCTAGCTACCATGTGGGTGCTGGGAATCCAGCCCAGGTCCTCTGTAAGAGCAGTCAGTGCTCTTAACTGTGGAGCCATCTCTCTAGCCCAGGGCTCCTAATTTCATAAAACAATGAGGATAAAATGTCAGATAACCCCTGATATAATAATTATGAGTAACTTCACCACTCAACTCTCATCTTTTTTTTTTTTATTAATTTTATTTATTTCTGTATGTGTGAATGTACTGTCTGCGTGCAAGTTTGTGCACCCATGTCATGCAATGCCGTGGAGGTCAGAAAGGGCGTCGGATTCCCCTGGAACTGGAGTTCTCCTGGAATTGGAGTTTCAGACGGTTCTCAGCCGCCAAGTGGGTGCTGGGGATCGAACCCGGGTCCTCTGCAAGAGCCGTCGGCGCTCTTAACCGCTAGGCCATCTCTCCAGCCCTCAACTCTCATCTTTAAATCAGTCATCAAAAGTAAAAATCAAAGAAACCATGATGTTAACTTATACTATAGATCAAAGAGATTTAAAAGACCTCTACACAACATTCCATCCAAGGGTCTCAGCAGCCCACAGAACTTCCAGTGTGCAGAGCCATTATTTGCTTATCCAGTGTGTATCATGTAAACCAACCTAAGGAATCCCCTTTGTAATGCACATTCATTCCATCAGTTCTGTTCTTCTAGGGACCCTGATCCTCCAGCATTATATGGCGGGCAACAAAAAGCATTTCCTGCAAAATTGGGAATTCTCCACTGTCCCTTAATATATAGTGTTTGATGTTTTAGTCAGAACAATTAAGAGAAAGAAATAAAATGGATACAAATTGGAAAGGAAGAAATCTAATTATGCCTATTGTAAACAGTATGATCTTATATTTAAAGGCCTTAAAGATTCCATCAGAAAACTCCTAGATCCGATGAACATGGTCAAAAAAGTAGGACACAGAGCCAGCAGCAATAAACAAATAGCTTCTCTATATACCAATAACAAGTTTGCTGAGACATAAGTCAGGCTAAAAATAGCCCATCCACATTAGCTTTAGAAAGCTTTAAGAGCACTTGCTGTTCTGACCCATGGTGGCTCACAACCACCTGCAACTCCAGTTCCAGGGGATACAACATGGTGCACATACATACATGAAGGTAAACATTCATACACATAGAATAAAAATAAACCTTAAGCACAAGGACCCAAATTCAGATCTCCAGAAACTGCATAGAGCCAGACATGGTAGCATACATCTATAGTCCCAGTACTCCTGTGGTAAGATGGAAAATGGAGACAGAAGTATTCCTCAAAACTGATGGGCCAGCTAACCTGGTGTACACAGTTGTGAACAAGAGACACTGCCTCAAACATCCACAGTTGTCCTCTGACTTTCACATGTATGCAGATAGCACACACACACACACACACACACACACACAGTTTTTTTTAATATATTTTTATTGTTATTAAACCTTTTCATACATCATACATCATTTCTCAATACAATTTAGAGTCATTTCCCTTTCTATGCCCCCTACCCCACCTGAGTTCCTGCACTCCGCCATACATGTCTTGCATCTTTTTCTGAGCCCTTCCAGAGTTTTTTGTTGGTTTTTTTTTTTTCCTCAGAGGCTTATTGTTTGGGGGAGAACTTCACTGTGTCAGTCTGTTTTTTTTCCAGTTTTCTTTTGTTCTCTCCAACTTGTATTGCTTCAATATATATACACACATATACACACATACATATCACCTGAATTGGAGGATTTCCTTTTTCTTTTCTTTTTCTTTTAGGCTAAAAGATGTCATGTCTTCCTTAAAGAAGTGTTTGAAGGCTCCTCCTTGGCAAGCCCAAACAACAATCAATCCTGACCTTGTGCTCCACACTGGAGTCTTTCCTTCCCATGGTCACCCAAATGAGGTCCAGTAAGCACCTTGTCCTGTCTTGATCTTCCTGTACTGGCCTCCATGATACAGCCTAGGTAGTCCAACAATGGCAGTCTATATTCTGAAGAGGCTGAAACCCCAGTAGCTGCTCAGTCCAGATTTTTTTTAATGAAGAAAGAAGAAAGTAGGTGTTAAAAGACTTATACTTAAAGGTCGGGAAAATTAACATGGTGAAAATGGCTACATTATTCAAAGTGGTCTACAGATTTGACAGAATCCTCATCAAAATTCCAACAACACGATTCTTCACAGAAATAGAAACAAAAATCCTAAGTTCATACAGAAGAATGGAAGACCCCAAATAGCCAAAGCAATCCTAAGCATAAATAGTGCTAAAGGCATCAAAACACCTTATCTTAAACTATATGCTAAGGAGCCATAGTAACAAATACAGCATGGTAATGGCAAGAACAGATGTGAAGACCACTAGAATAGAATAGGACCCAGAAATAAACCTACACCTCTACAGTCACCTAACTTTTACAAAAATATCAAAAACATGCACTGGGGGCGGGAGAGAGAACTTCTTAAAGAAATGTCAAATGTGCTGGGAAACTGTATTTCCATATGTAAAAGAATGAACCTAGATCCATGTCTCTCACCCGAAGAAAATCAATGTAAACTGGACCAACTACCTTAATGTAAGGCCTGAGACTGTCAAACTGCTAGAGGAAAATATAGTGTAAACACTCCCATCTATAGATATAAGCAAAAACTTTGTGAAAAACACCCTAACAGCATAAGAAATATCCCCAAGAATTGACAAATAGGACCTCATTAAATTAACAAGCTTCTGTGCCACCAGGATCTTCTGATTAGCAGAGTGATGAGCCAGTATACAGAATGGGAGAACATTTTTGTCAAACTGACATTTGACAGGAAACTAATACCCAGAATATATACTGAAGTCCAAAAATTAAAATAAAAATCATTTAATCAATAAATAAACAGCTCTCAAAGGAAGCCATACAAATGGCCAGTAAATATTTGAAAAATGTTCATCATTTTTGCCATCACAGAAATACAAGTGTAACTGCTTTGAGAGTCCATCTCACCACAGTCAGAAAGGCTATCATCAAGAAAACAAATGACAGACTAGAGAGATGACTCGGTGGTTAAGAGCACTGGCTGCTTTTACAGAGGACCCAGGTTTAGATCCCACCATCCACATGGCAGCTCACAACCATTCCTTAACTCCAGATCCAGGGCAGCCAATGTCCTCTTCTGCTTGCTTCCATGGGTATTAGACAAATGTGGTTCACTTACAGACATGATGCATGCAGGCAAAACACTCTAAATAAATAAGTAAATTTTAAAAAGAAGACAAGTGACAACAAATACTGGCCAAGGAGGGGAAAAGAGGAATTCTTATGGTGCAGATACTATGGAAACCAGTGTGGCTGTTCCTCAAAAAACTGAAAAAAGAATTACCATATGACCCAGTTATCACTGTTTGGTATATACCTGTATTAGTCACTTTTGCTGTGATAAAACCACCATGAGCAAGGGAACTTATAAAAGGAAGAGTTTGTTTGAGCTTATGATTGATGGTTCCAGGGAATCAGAGTCCATTGTGGTGGGAAGCATGGTGGCTGGGGCTGGAGCAGAAAGCTGAGGGTCACATCTCCAATGAGCAATGGAAGCAGAGAGAGAGGGAGAGGCTGGAGACCACAAGGCTTGTTAAACTCACTAAACCTGCCCCCAATAACATACTTCCTCCAGCACAGCTGCACCTTCTAAGACCTCCAAGAACAGTGCTACCAACTGGAGACAAAATGTCTGAATACTTAAAGCCTATGGGGGGACACTCTCATTCAAACCACCACATTCCACTCCCTGGCCCCCATGGGCCATATAAAATGCAAAATGCATTTAGTCCAACCTTAAAAGTCCCCATAGTCTTTACCAGTCTCAATTCTATTCAAAAGTCTATCGTCCAAAATCTCTTCTGAGACACAGGCCAATCTCTTAATTGTAAGCTCCTATAAAATCAAAAGACAAATTACATACTCCCAACATACAGTGGAACTGAATACACATTCCCATTCCAAAAGGGAGAAATAGAGGCATAGTGAGGAAATACTGGACCAAAACAAGACCCAAAACCAGCAGGGCAAACACCAAATCCAGTAGCTCCATGTGTGACTTCTGGGAATTTACTTCCAAAGGGCTTAGATGGCTCAGCTCTACCAGCTTTGATTGCAACATACATCTCTTTCTTAGGCTGGTACCACTCCCTGTATGCAACTCTCCTTGGCAAATATCTCACAGGTCTGGCATCTCGAATGTCTTCTTGGGGTCTCCACTGCCAACCAGGCTTCACATTCACAGCTTCACGCAATGGCCTATCAGGGCCTTCTTTATTCAGGGATGCCCCTGCTGCACTCTGCCTGGCCTCTGTGGCTCTCTGAAACCGTGGAGGAAGAACTGATGACCCCTTCACTCTTGCAAGCTTCATGCCTCTAAAGCCAGAACCATGTGAATGAAATTGCCGAGTTTGGCTGCAAGTTCAGGATGGACTCTCTCCTACTTTTACCACATTTGCAAATTTTCTCTGCCCTGGACTTGTTGGAGTAGAAAATGCTTTCAGTATTTTCCTTTCAAAAATTAGAGGCTTAGCTGGGTATGGTCTTGCTCTGAAGGTACTGATTCTGTTGTTTACTTGTAAATCTGGTGGCCTCTCCTTAATCACTTTGATCTCCTTATCAAAAGGAAACTCTCCTTCACATGCCTTGGCCCCACCTTTAATCTTCCTAGTGCAGTTTTCAGATCCGAACTGTACATTCTGCATTTCTTTCTGCCCCATCTGCTCTTCTTCACTGTAGATCTGTACAGTATTCACCATTAAGAGCCACGCCACCATTTCTACATTAGGTTGTCTTGAAATATCCTCTGCCAAAGACATTAGTCCATTGCTTTTCAACTTAGCATCAGGCAAGCATTTGGGCTGTGGGCAAACTGCTGCCAGACTCTTATCAAAATATCCCAGTTGCTGCCTAAGTCTTTATTTTCCTCTGGAACTACATTTTTTGCAGCAATGCTTTCTTCCAGGCTTCTACTAGAATGGCCCCTTAAGCTCTGCTTACAGTAGTCAACAGCTTTTCTAGCCCAAAGTTCCAAAGTCTTCCACATTTCTCCAAACATCCACATGGTCAGGTTCTTCACAGCCAACAGCCCACTCTCTGGTACCAAATAACTGTATTAGTCACTTTTCTGTTGCTGTGATAAAACACCATGACCAAGGGAACTTATAAAAGGAAGAGTTTATTTGAGCTTATGATTGACGGTTCCAGGGAATCAGGGTCCATTGTGGCGGGAAGCATGGTGGCTGGGACTGGAGCAGAAAGCCGAGGGTCACATCTTGCAATGAGTACAGAGAGCAAGAGGCTGGAGACTGCAAGGCTTGTTAAACTCACTAAGCCTGCCCCCAATAACGTACTTCCCCAGCACAGCCACACCTCTAAGACCTCCAAGAACAGTGCCACCAACTGGAGACAAAATGTCTGAATACTTAAAGCCTATGGGGGGACACTCTCATTCAAACCACCACAATACCCAAAGGGATCTATCTAAGTAAGCATACCAGAGAGACACTTGTACATCCATGTTTATTGCTGCATGATTTACAAGAGCCTAGACACTCAACAATAGATTGAATGAATAAAGAAATTGGTACATGCATGCAATTTTATTCAGCTTTAAAGAAGGATGAAATAATGAAATTTTAAGGAAAATCAATGTTAAGTGAAATAAGCCAGACTCAGATGGTGTCTCTCATATGCAAAATCTGTTTAAATTCCTGCGTGTGTGTGTGGGGGGGGGGGACATAATGAGGTTTAAAGAGAGCTGAGAACATGAACAGGTAGTGGAATACATATATCATGAAAGTAGAAGGAGGAAGGGGGCAGCAAGAGGGAGCAGGGGAAGGCGGGGAAGGCACCCAGAGGCCAACAAGAACAAAGATAATTATATATACTTACAAAAATAGAGACAATGGGCTAGCCAGGCATGGTGGTGCATGCCTTTAGTCCCAGCACTTGGGAGGCAGAGGCAGGCAGATCTCTGTGACTTCAAGGACAGCCTGAACTACATAGTGAGTTCCAGGTCAGCTGGGGCTACAGGGAGACTCTATCACAAAGGGGGCTAAAGTGGTTAAGAGCGCTCATAGGTCTTGCAGAGGAGCCGCATTTGATTCCAAGCATCCACATGGTAGCTTACAACCCTCAGTAACTCCATTTCCAGCGGGACCAGAAGGCTCTTCTGGGCTCCATGTGCTTTTGCACACACACACTGTGCACATACACATACTCAGGCATAGATACATGCACGTAAAATGTGACAAAACCATTTCTTTGAATGCTAACCAAAAAAATAATATTTTTTGTTTTACTCATAAAAGAAAAAATTAAGAGCCTGAACAAAGGATGCTGCCAAGTTAAGCCTATAAGGCTATAGCTAAAGCGTTCTGGGCCTGAGGTTAGAGTAAGAATCTCATTTTTTCCTCCTACAATGTCCTTCCAATGTCCTTTAATGAAAAGTTAAACTCATGTTCCCTTTAAAGGATAATACACTGTATTGTGGAGCTGGAGAGATGGCTCATCAGTTAAGAGCACTGACTGCTCTTGCAGAGGATCCGGGTTCGATTTCCAGCACCCACATGGTGGCTGACAACCATCCTGACTCTAGTTCCAGGGGATCCTCCGTGAGCACTGTACAACACAGTGGCAATTAGGTACATGCATACCATATACTCAATACACATAAATAATAGAAAATATTAGAAAAAGACACCATATTGCTTACTGTACAACATAGATAAATGAGGAACACTTAGAATGAAAATAAAATAAGTGACCCAAAAGAGCAGGCTTGCTATTTAACTACTTACCCCAGCTTTCTGGAGGCTTGGGATATGAAGGTCTCACATGAACAGTCCTGGAGGCAAGTTTAAGGCTCTGAGAACAGAGAACTGGCTGGCTTCCTAGGCACAGACAACATTCATTGGCATGCACAGCTAATTAGCTTTTGTCCCCAGATTATGTTCATTTGATGACCTAGGCAAACAGTATGTTTCTGTGCCAGAATTGAGCGGCTTTCTCTCCCAGGTCTCATCTACATGTTTGGCTTAGCTGCCTGTCCAGAATTATGGATGTGGATACCTACAGGCTGCATCCCATCCACAGAGCTAGGACTGGAGCCTTTGTCTTCACCCCTTGGATCCATCTTCCCTGCAAGAAACATTCTCAGGATCTGTCTTCTATGTATCTCTCACATGGCTCCACAAACTCTTCCTGCTCAGTGCTGTCCTTATATGACCAGAACCTGGCACACAGTGGGATCTCAGAGAGCATTCACACATAGGGAATGTATAATGTATCCTTGACTCCCAGTACCTAGCAGATGAGTGCTCAAGGAATGCTCAAGGCCAATGAAAAAGGCAAAGAACACATGGAGACACTCTCTGATCCATTGAAGGGATCCATACTTTCTCCCACAGTGTTCAGATCACTTGATTTGTATTTGTTTAGTCACCGGGACAGTCCTCCATTTCAGAGGAGGCAATGAACCAGGGATCCCACAGGAGGTGGGATCATCCCAGCTCTCAAAAGGTACCACAGACTGACTGAAACAGTGAACTTCTGCTCAAAACAGTCAACTTCCTCATGGAGAATATTGAGAAAGACTGAGAAAGAGATGAAAAGCATGTTTGGCAGAATGCATGAGTTCTGGCGCGGTGGGGAAATGGGCGGGAACACGGGTCTAGATTTGTTAAAAAAATAAAAATAAATTTATGTGAAAGAAATAAAAAAGAAAAAAAAAGAGAGAAAAAAAAGAAAAACAAAACAAAAAAAAGGTACCACAGATCCTCTCTGGCTATGAGAAAGAACTGCTAGATATTCCTTTTCTCTCTTCTTCCCTGAACTCCCATCCTTTTTGTGGCCGTTTTATTGCATTTTTTTTTCTTTCTAAAGCTAAATCTGCAGGGTTTCTGTTGTTTCAAATAGGGTTTTGTTCTGTAAGCTAGGCTACTTCTGAATCCACTATGTAGCCCAAGCTGGCCTTGAACTTGTAGTAATCTTCCTGTCTCGGGCTCCCAAGTGCTAGAATTACAGGCTTGTGCTACCACAGAGAACTATTAGTAGTAGCCTTTATTTGTATTAGCCAGGGGCACACTTGGTAGGATAGATCAGCTAGCTGCCACCACAATAACAAGGCCATTGCCACCTTTGTTTTCTAGTACTCTTTGGTTTTTGTTGTTGTTTGGTTTTGTTTTGTTTTATTTTTGGTCTTTTTGAGACAGGGTCTCCCTGTAGCCCCAACTGTCCTGTAACTCACTGTGTAGTCCAGGCTGGCCTTTCCAGCATTCTTGATACAAGATATAGTCATGTGCTGGGAGTGATGGTGCATGCCTTTAATCCCAGCACTCAGGAGGCAGAGGCAGGCAGATCTCTGTGAGTTTAAGGCCAGCCTGGTCTACAGAGCAAGCTTCAGGCCAGCTGAGACTAAAGAGGGACCCTGTCTCAAAAAGACCAAAGAGAGAGAGAGAGAGAGAGAGCCATGTGACTAATTTTTAGCCAATTCATATAGAAGTGTGCTGTCTTGGCAGGTTCTTTAAACAGAGGGAGCAAGCAGGCTCTTCCCTTCCCTCCCCATCTTTTTTGTCTTTTGAGATGAAGATTAAAAGTGTGAAGCTCCAGCAGCCATTGGGAGCTGACCTTAAAGAGACTGGAAGCTGTGGGCTGAAGACAAAGAAAATGAAATATTTGTCCAAACTGAGCCCAAACTTCTACTTTCTCTCTAGTTCCAGATGCCAAGAGGGACTGCGAGAACTCAGTCTTTAACCAATGTGAGCCCTGCATTGCACCTTGGTTTGTGTGCCAAAAAAATCAAATTCTTTCTTGCTTCAGCATCTACTGTATGCAGCAGTGATTAATCCTCGCAGACAAAGGCCCTCATTTGTGCATGAGGAAATTGAATCCTCAGGGGTAGGGTGCCTAGGCGGTCTTACTGTAGAACCAGTGAGCAAAACCACTGAACTACAGGTGCCTCCCAACAGAAGGCTAATTGGATGTGTTGGATGCTGAGTAAACAGTAGCCAGACCCTGCCAATGTGGGAACCAAGAATGTGTGGGTTTGGCATTACACTTGGTCTGATGTCTGGGTCAACTACTCTGTCTTCTTACCATATTCAAGTTGTCTGGTGCCCCACAGCACTCTGGCAGGGGACCCACATTGCGGTTATTAAATTCCCAATATTTGCCTGCCTGCAGGGAACTGGTAGACCAAGCAGAGGAAATTACTGGAGGTTCCTGCATGAGGGAAGTGATTGCTGCCTCATAAGAAACAGGATGGGGCAGCTAAAGTTCCCTGGAAGGAAATTAGGCTCTTAGAGCTGCAGAGATGTCCTTATTCAGCATCTCCCAAAGTGGGCTCTAAAGAATTTATCTCACAAAACTAGTATAAAGAGGTATTAGAAGGTAGTATTAAATGTGTAATCAGCGATCTGAAAAGTTTGAGAAATAGAACTTGGTACAGGATTTCTCAAAGCCCTGAGGATGCACAGAGAGGTTCCAACAGGTAAATAAAATAAATAGAATTCTTTAACATTATTTAAACTTAGTACCCTTTAATTTGAAAGAGTATCTCATAAGATGGTTTTGGCTTAAGAACAACAATAAACAAACAAACAAACAGGACACAGTTTCTACACCATGGGCAGTTGGCCCAAACTTCTACCTTCTTTCTAGTTCTAGATGCCAACAGGTAAGGGTGTTCAGACTGAGAGAACTCAGCCTAAACTTCTGTTTTCCAACCACTTCTTAGTGCTAAAAGGAAGGTGTTTCTAGAACCTGAGTACTCAGCCCAAACTTCTGCTATTCACTACTTCCTGGGGCCACATTCCACTCAACCAACTAATTCCAGATGTTTGAGTTCCAGTGAAGAAATAAAAACAAATGATAATTTAAGACAATATGTCTCCTCAAAAATCACTAATCCCATAGTAATGGACTCCAATGAGAACAACCTGGAAAAAAGCTTCCAGACAAAGAATTCAAAAGAATGATTATGTTCAAGAAGACACGAATATATTATAAGAGAATAAAAGCAAAGAGATAAATGAAATAAGTTAATCCAAGATATGAAAACAGAATTCAATAAACAGATAAAATTACTGAAGAAAATCCAAACTAAAAGGATGCTAGAAATGAAAAATCAATAAGCCAAATAAACGTCTCCATGGAAAACCCATTAATAGAATGGATTAAGGGGAAAACCTAGAAAGAAGATGGAGAAAATAGCTCATTTGGTAAAGGTCAATGATTAATTTCTAAAAACACATAAACAGAACACCATGAAAAGACCAAACTTTTGGATTACAGAAATAGAAGAGAAGAATATCATAAAAAAGAAGGCAAAAGGTATATTTTTAATAAAATCATAGAAGAAAATTTTTCTACACCTGGAAAAAAAGAGATGGCCACCCAGGACCTAAATAATACCAAGTAAACAGCATCAGAAAAGAAACTCCCCACAAATGTCTAAAACATTTAAAATATAGAACAAAGAAAGGGTACTGAAAGCTTTAATAAAAAAAAAAAAAAAGGACAAATTACTTATAAAGGCACATCCAACAGAATAGCATCTTAAAGCCAGAACATGCCTAGAAAGATGTATTCCAAGTTCTGGAAGATCACAACTGTCAACCTAGACTATTTTTTTATGTGTATGAATGTACTGTCTGCATGTAGGTTGGTGCACCCATGTCATGCAATACGTGCAATGTCACGGAGGTCAGAAGAGGGTGTCGTATTTCCCTGGAACTGGAGTTAAAGACAGTCCTTAGCCACCATGTGGGTGCTGGGAATTGAACCCGGGTCCTCTGCAAGAGCAGTCAGTGCTCTTAACCACTGAGCCATCTCTCCAGCCCCAACTTAGACTATTAAACCCAGAAAAACTATCTATTAACATTGAAGGCAAAAACCCTTCTATGATAAAATAAAGGAATTTATGGCTACTATACCAGCTCCTCAAACAAATGGAAAGGAATGCTTCAGAAGAGAATAAAAACACTCAAGAGGACACAGGGAATAAATAAACAGTGCCAAGACAGCTGATCAAAAGACACCCAAGAAACCAACAAAATCAACAAAATGACAGGAATTAATATACATAATTATTAACAACTCTGAATATTAATGATCTCAATTCCCTAATAAAAAGACACAGACTAACTCATTGAATTAGAAAATAGTATCCATATTTTTTCTGCCTCCAAGAAACATACCTCTCCATCAATAAGATACCATCTTAGGGTAAAAGTATCAGAAAAAGCATTTCAAGCAAATGGAACTAAGAATAAAGAAGAGTAGCTATTCTAATAGCCAACAAAACAGGGGCTGGAGAGATGGCCTAGCGGTTAAGAGCACTGACCGCTCTTACAGAGGACCCAGGTTCGATCCCCAGCACCCACATGGCGGCCGAGAACCGTCTGAAACTCCAATTCCAGGAGAACTCCAGTTCCAAGGGAATCCGACACCCTCTTCTGACCTCCGCAGCATTGAAAAAAAAAAAGAAAAGAAAAGAAAAATATCCAACAAAACAGACTCCAAACCAAAACTAGTCAGAAAAGATATAAGGAGGGTCATTTCATATTCATTAAAGAAAAAGTCCACCAATAGGATATTATAATTCTAAATATATACTCACCAAGTACAGGTATCCAAAATTTCATAAAAGAAATGCTACTAGATGTAAAAGCAGAGACTAACCCATATACAGCAATAGTGAGAGATTTTAATCTGGAGGAAAAACTAACAAAACATTGAAGTTAAATGTAACCACAAATTGAATGGACCTAATAGACATTTTCAGTACATTCTATCCAAATATTAAAGAATGCCATGCTTCTCAGCAGCTCATGAAATTTTCTACAAACTTGATAACATATTATGACACAAAGCCAGTCTCAACAATATAGGAAAACTGAAATAACAACTTTTTTTTTTTTGGTCTTTTTGAGAAAGGGTCTCCCTGCAGCCTGAGCTGTCCTAGAACTCTCTATGTAGACCAGGCTGGCCTTGAACTCTCAGAGATCCATCTGCCTCTGCCTCCTGAGAGCTGGGATTAAAGGCGTGTGCCACCATGCCCAGCTCATCTTATATTCTGACCAAAATGGAATAAAGCTAAATAGCAACAGCAATATAAACTACAGAGAGTAAATAAACTCTTGGAGACTAAACAACACACTATTGAACTATAATTGAGTCATCGAAAAAGTGAAAAGGAAATCAAAACATTCCAAGAATGTAATAAAAATGCAAACACGCATCTAATGAAAGGATCATGTGATTCCTTTTAATCCATTAATGTTGTGAGTAGCATTTATTGTTTTACATATGTTGACTCATCCCTGAATCTCTGGGATAAAGCTGACTTGATTGTGGTGGTGATCTTTTTGTTATGACTTGAATTTGGTTTGTGGAATTTTTTTTTTTTGTCTTTTTGAGACAGGGTCTCCCTGTAGCCCCAGCTGTCCTGGAACTCACTGTGTAGACCAGGCTGGCCTTGAACTCAGAAAGATCCGCCTGCCTCTGCCTCCCAAGTGCTAGGATTAAAGGCGTGCGCCACCACGCCCGACTGGTTTGTAGAATTTTATTGAGAGTTTTTGCATCTATATTCTTCATCAAGGAGACTGGTTTGTAATTTTCAAATCTGAATAATACTGGTTTCATAAAGAGTTTGGAAGCCTTCCTTCCTTTTCAGTTTCATGGAAAATTTTAGTAGTATTGTGTGCTGGATAGCTTTAGTGTCAACATGACATACCTGGGTTGAGGGAGCCTCAATTGGGGAATTGGCTCCATTGGATTGGCCTGTGGCCACATCCGTGGGGTATTGTCTTGATTGTCAAGCAATGTGGGAGGACCCAGCCCACAATGAGTGGTGCCACCCTGGGCAGGTTGTTGTGTACAGTATAAGAAGGCAGGCTGGGCATGAGCCAGTGAAGCAAGCCAGTGAACAGCATTCCTCCATGGCTTATGCTTCAGCTCCTGCCTCCAGGTTCCTGCCCTGAGTTCTTGCCTTAGGCACCCTGAGTGATGAACCCAGGAGATGTAAGCTGAATAAACCCTTTCCTCCCCAAGTTGGTGTTGGTCAGAGTGTTTTGTCACAGCAATGGAAGACAAACTAGAACAGAAATTGGTACCAGAAGAGTGGGGTATTGCTGTGACAGACCTGACCTTGGTGTTTTGGGGAAGGATTGTGGAGGTGTTTGGAACTTTGGGCTGGGAAGATCATTGAATGCCTAAAGATCGTTGCTGTGGAGCTTGGAGCAGTTTTGCTGAAGGAGTTGTAGAAGATGGAGGCCTGGCTTGTGAAGTTTCTAGTTTCAAAGGGGAGCAGAGATCATCAGGACTGTGTAATCTGTGGGTTCTGGTCAGCTGGGGCTGAAGAATCAGCTGTAAGTAACAAGAGACCAGAACCTGAAGTGAAATCTTTGTTGTACTGGGACAATTGATGCTGGTTAGCTGGGGCTGAAAAATCAGCTGTAAGTAACAAGAGACCAGCATCACTGTGGTGAAATCTTCTGGGAAGAATTTCTTCAGGGTCAGCACACAGAAGCTGTG